>JACEVL010000071.1:5594963-5664963 GCA_020284085.1 Aporrectodea caliginosa
TACGTAGGCCTACGTGCGTACGTACGTACATACACATATACTGTACAGTCATACATACATCGATCTATCGAACTTTGAATTTATTTATACATGCAATACGTTACGTTTACAATTTAGCATTGCAGCAGCGGTTGCCATAATTTCTGAACGAGTATCCCATTATAATAATTATAGTGTCTTCACTCTTCAGTCAAACACTAACAGTCGTAAAACAATAAACTCCAACATTAAATTTTCCCAGGAAAGAATCTACTCAAGAAACTGACCCGAAAACCTGTCACCGTCTTCCACTCACCTGGTTCCTTTGAGTGCGCCTCAATCACTCTAAAACTCCATAACACAATACTAACCATCTTCAATGTCTTCCTCCTCCTCATACTCAAGTTCTACATTTTCTTCTTGCAAGAATTCAGAACCTTACTCTCCTCCGTTGCCACTGTTCCTCATGAATTCCTGATCACAGAGGACTTAACATACATGTCGATAATCCCTCTGATTCATTTGCCTCATAATTATTCACGCTCTTGTCATCTACTACAGGGCCGTAATTCTGTTTAAAAATGTGGGGAGGGAAACTGCACGTTCACTTAAGAAGCCCACTGAACTCAGTTATCGTACCCACTAGGCTAACACTTTAACGACGAGCTGCATTGGTTTCCCAGTCGCTTTTAGTAGGCGTACACTCTCGTTAAATTTGAATTCTCACAACGGAACAGTTTGTGGCGATTGGGGTTGGCGCCATAATATTTGTGACACAGCTTAGAAAAATAACAGTTTAGACAAATTTGTGGGAAGGGAATTTCTAAATGTTCCCTCCCAAAGTTGAAAAGTGCATTGGTCTGTGGCCGGTCTACAAACGAACAGATTGAATAGCGGTTATAACGTTTATTTGACCTACATATTTATATTGGTTTAGTGACAGTTCATACCGCGACATTTAATACCGCGACAGTTAACACCGGACAAATAATCCCGATCACACTTAATCCCGATGACGTTTAATCCCTACGACATTTAATCACACGAAATTTCGTACCGCGACACTTAGTGCCAAAACACTGAAAAATGAAGTTTGTAAAAGCAATCACAATGACAGTTTGAATTTGTTAAATTATATAAAAGCAATCACAGTAGAAGAATGAAGTTTGTAAAAGCAATCACAATGACAGTTTGAATTTGTTAAATTATATAAAAGCAATCACAGTAGAAGAATGAAGTTTGTAAAAGCAATCACAATGACAGTTTGAATTTGTTAAATTATATAAAAGCAATCACAGTAGAAGTTTCAATCAGGTCAATTTAGTAAAAACAATTGAGCATGCACTATTTATGCTCTGATCGTTACGAGTTAGAAAGATGAGACATGGCCCGAAGGAACAGCAGGATTTCTGTTTTCCCGTATGACGCTACCGCTGCTTTGACTCGTTTCTGCAGTCTAGCATACATCTTTCTTGGGGGATGAACCACACCGCTCGCCGCTCATTTTGAATGTTGATGATTTGCGGACCTAGTGTTGTCATACGAGCCTTAAGCTGTGGATCCGTTGGCATTGTCACGATGCTTGGTATATTCGTGATTACAATGAATAACAGTAGGTCGCCCTTTATTACTACTTCCGAAAATCGCTTCCATGGGCACGTAAAAATCAAAGCGGATTGAAATCCTGAGACACAAAATTCTATTACAAAAGTCGTACAATCTTACACGCGCAATTCAACTATGTTAAATCGAATCGGTTTGAAATCTTGAGACGCGCAGTTCTATGACAAAAGTCGTACAAGGTGAGGCGCATGAGGCGCACATGTTCAATCGTACACTCGTTGTACGTGTATTATGTCGGGCCGTGGGACTAATTGTCGTGGTATGAAATGTCTTCGGTATTAATTGCCGTGGTATCAAGTGTCATTGGGATTAATTGTCTGCGGGACTAAGTGTCCGGTATTAAGTGTCGCGGTATTAAGTGTCACGGTATTAACTGTCCTGCTACCTTTATATTGCCTGTGTCTCAATGGTTTCATTGTCCGGATCCTATTAGCTGCAGAGTTTGACATTTAATGAAAACACGTCAAAAATGGCCCATGCCACTTCCCTCCTGAGGATTTACGGCTCTGATCTACTAACGTGGTCCAACAGGTAAACTTCCTCACCCACTGTCACTGCCACACACTTGAACTCATCATCACATAATCTCTCTCTAACATATCGCTTTCTCTTTTGGCCCACCTACCGATCATCTTCACACGCCTCAGCATGCTACCTATTCCACAGCCTGACCCGTTCTCTCATTCTTTCCGCCGCATCAGCTCTATAAACATTGAAGCCTTCACGCAAGATCTGTCCTCTTCAGACCTCATTCTAAATCCTCCATCCTCTCTCGATGACCTACTATTTTCCTACAGCACCACTTTCTCCATGCTCCTTGACAAGCACGCTCCTATTTAACCTATTATCACCAAATCTGGCTCCCACTCCACAACCCTTGGTATAATTCCTACCTCCAGGCCTTCAAATCTTTCCGTCGACGCCTTGAGCGCACCTACAAACGAACCGGTGATCTTAAATTGCTCTCTACCCTAAATCCGTCCACAAATAAAACAATACCATCACCTTCTGGCTAAGGCTAAAAAGAGGTTTACTCCAGATTAATTCCCTCCCACTCCTCTAATCCTGTTTTTCTCTGGAAAAGTATAAACCAACTCCTCCATCGGAACTCCTCTAGACCACTTCCGAACTCTTCCATCTGCTTCAACAGCTGATTCGTTTTTTTCTCCTTCTCGGGCAAAATTACGACACTCCGTCTCTCTCTTCAATCACTCCTTTCAAAAACCACTACCGATTCACTTCCAGATATACTCCTTCCTCCACTCATGACCGTCAACCCGCCCAACTCGATCATCATTGTCTGCCTTTCCAACCAACGTCATAGACTGACATATCCCATTTGTTACAATCGCTCCAAATAAGCAGTGCGAACTCGACCCTAAACCTACCGGGGAACGGACATTATCCCCCTGGACAAAATCCCTCCCAGACATAATCGCCCGGGACAAAATCCCCCGGACAAAATCCCCAAGCTAGGACATAATCCCCCGGCAGGCTACGATATAATCGTATAATATTCTTGATTCTTCTAGAAAAGTCTGTTATGCTAATCTGCCCAAAACTGTTACCAGCAGCAGCAAAATAATGAAAATAATTGTTGGCCTAAATGGAAGTTTCATTGGTTGATGAAACTAATTCTAATTAATTATTGTTTTCTTAAACAGAAGCTGGATTGATTAAACTATAAGTCTTTGTTTCAACAAATGCTGGATCTATTAACTTTTTTGCTTAGTTAAGAACTGAACGACGCGTTAATGTCGTTCAGTTTTTAACTAAGCAAGAAACTTAATAGATCCAGCTTTTATTGAGACAAAGACATTATCACGTCTAAACCCTAGGGCTACCAAGCTTTTTTTGTAACATTGGACTACCAAGGGGCGGGTGGTTACCACCCCCCCTGGATTTCGTGTTTGGTTTCACATATCATAACTTGTAATATAGCAATGGATTCAGCATTCATTTCTGCACAGAATGGTATATTTAGTTGTACATTAGGTGAATGCACCTCGAAATTACATCACTTTTAACAATGGAACCCATTAATTAGTGATATTTTATATTATTGCGTACATTTTTTACTTTTTGGATAAACAAATATAAGATTATGTGTGTTTTCAAACTGATCTATGTATAAAAGATACACACAATCATCCCTACACATGTTTATATAGTATAAATGTACATCCATACATATATATCCATACATATATATCGGTTTACGTTGTAATGCCGTATTCGGCCATTTTCACACAGATTACGCGTATTATTATTTATTTTAGATCACTTCCGGTATTCAAAAGACAAAGATGTAGGTATGCAAATGAAGCCCTACATTCCCTCTAAAGAATTGTATCTTTGTTTCTCTTCCAGAAAGACAAACGAATACGCTGCAGACAAAAACTAAGGGGGAGTGCTTCCATTCAGCCATGGTTTTCACGCATATTACGCGTATTATTATTTATTTTGAACACTTCCGGTCATCATCAAAAACAAATTAATCAGTATGAACAAATAGCACTACGTGTCCTCTATGCAACGGCATAACTTATTTCTCTTCAAAAATAAATTATGAATACGTTATAATCGAAAAAACATAAAAAATGTGTGAAAGTGTAACCTACTTTCAGACATTTTAATTTATTTTGAGCACTTCCGGTTGTCTCAGGTCAACTCAGTGACCATAGAAATGTAGCCCCACATTCCCTCTATAGAATGGTATAATTTGTGTTTCTTAATGTTAAATGACGGATAAGATATAGTCGAAAATCTAGGGGGGGTATCCACCCCCCTGGTACCTCGGGTATATTGGGTATAACTTTTGAACGGTGTGAGATATCATCTCACATATTTACCTCAAAACGTGTGTAAATGAACCCCCTACAGCTACCTAAAAGGTCAAATTTTTATTCCATACGAAAAAAGTTTGAGATGAAAAAAAAACCTAGGGGGGGGTGGTTACAACCCCCCTTGGTAGCCTGAGGGTTAACTTTAAATCTATATGACACTAACAGGTCATACCTTTATAACTGAATAGTCGATTGACACTAACAAGTCTTAACTTTAGAACTTAATGACACTAACAAGTCTCAAGTTTAGGCCTACACCTGAATGACATAGCGAACAAAAACAGGGCAATTGAGGTTTATCAATGGCATACAGAAATAGGCTAATTGCACAGAGGGGGGATTATGTCCGAGGGGGATTATGTCCTAGGCAAAGTCGAGGGGATTTTGTCCGAGGGCCTTGGTCCGGAGGGGATTATGTCCGGGGGATTATGTCCGGGGGTAATGGCCTACACTCGCGAAAATGGAAAAATCACATAAAGCTCAACAAGAAATTTATACCACATTAATCATTAAAAGGACATTGTATCATGAGTTTAGGACAATTCCCCCGGACAATTCCTCCCTGCCAATTCCCCCCTGCCAATTCCCCCCGGACATTTCCCCCGGCGTTTCAATAGGACAATTCCCCCCGGGATAATTCCCCCTACATATATATAATAATTATTATAAAATAATTACATATGATTTATATTGTTATATAATTATATTTGTGCATATAAATTATATAATATATAATTAAATTAATATAATTAATTATATTAATATAAATAATATACATATTATAATTCAATTTTTATGAATTAATAATATATATAATAACAATATAATTAAATTAATTATTTATATATTACTAATATTAATATAATTAATAACATTAATATTAATATCAATTATATATATTATATAATATAATTATCATTATATATATTATATACATATACATACATACATATATATAATATATATATAATAATATATATAATAATATAATATATATATTATATATAATTATAATTAATCAACGTCTCGGAGATGGTATATTATTATATAATCACGATTTTGCATTACCAGCTAAGGATGACAAGAACTACATTCCTAGGGTCCTTTATAATAGGAGCTTGCTCAAAAAATAACCCCTGAACGAACAAACAATAACCTATAGAATTTTAAATTACTGATCTCGTTTCACTTTACCTTGTAACCGGTTGCGGCTTGTCAACCTGACTCACATTAAACAAATATATATATATATCAATCAATCAATCAATCAATCAATCAATCAATATTTATTGCAACCTTTAACAACTCATAAAATACATACATTTGTGCTAGTCCATAACAGCGTAATTGTATCAATGAACAGTAAAGGCACTTGACAATTATTTTAACAATATCGAGGGAGGAGTTATTAATGGGAGCAATGGGAGTAGCAAAGGTTCGGAAGAAGGCTGGGCTAGGAAAGCCAACATCTTATTTTATATTTTTTTTTTCATAAAAAAACAAAAGAGACGAAAGTCGTACGTCGGGTAACTTAACTAAACTTATCTAATATAGCTTAACTAAATGACTCAAGGACCGGTGCATCGTGCAACAGGTGTAAGCTTAAGTTTATAATTTTATGTGCCTAAACTATCAGAATATTAGTTCCTCACAATGTCAATTGGTGTGCGCCCATGAGAAAGAAGCGTAGTTTTTTCTTAAATTCGTGTCGGGTTTTAGAAGAACGAATTTCATATGGGATACTGTTCCAAAATAATGGTCCTGCCGCTCTAATGCTAAATTCTCTTGTGTTAGTTCGTGCTTTTGCTGGACGGTAAGATGCAGCCCTCCTTGTAAAGTGATCATGAATCTGAGAGCCGAGAGTGAAGTACCCTGCAAATGACGTGGGTAGTAAATTGTGTTCGTAGCGATAGATAAATTCTCCTATTTGCAGACTTCTTATCTGTGTTAAGTTTAGCAGGTTCAAGTCCTTAAAAATGGGGGCTGTATGAGCGTCTTTACGGGCTCCCTGAATTAGTCTAACTGCCTTCTTTTGAAGGATTATTAATTTATGGATTCGGGATTCATAATTTGAGGCCCAGATTAAGTTGCAATAACTTAGATATGGGAGAATTAGTGAATAATATAAGTTCAGCCTAATTGTTAGTGGGAGCAGATACGCGATTCTTGATACTATTCCTATGTTTTTGGCTATTTTTTGTGAGATGTAATTAATGTGTGTTTTCCACGATAAATGTTGATCTAGAAACACCCCTAGAAACTTGGTGGAGTCTACTTGACGGATAGGGCTTCCCTCGAGAGTTAGGGCCAAGTTTACTGGTTTTATTTTTCTATGTGATTTGAAGTTTATAAAGTTAGTTTTTCTCTACATTTAACGTAAGTCTATTAGCAACGAACCATTGACTAATTAAGGTTAGTTCGAGGTTGACAATTTCCATAAGAGAGGTGCAGGACTGGTTAGAGTAAAATATGTTGGTGTCGTCCGCGAATAGGATGAAGTGCAGGGTTGCAGACACGTTAGCTAGGTCGTTAATATACAGTAAGAATAGGAGTGGTCCGAGATTTGACCCCTGTGGAACTCCGAATGCAATGTGACCCGAGGTCGAGAGAGACCCGTTACATAGAACTCTTTGTGTACGTTCACTAAGGTAGCTATGAAACCATTTTAGTTGTAAGCCACGAATACCATAATTTGCCATTTTTTTAACAAGATAGAGTGATCTACCGTATCGAAAGCTTTTGCTAAGTCTATAAAGATTCCAATATATATGTATATATATATATCTATTGCTTTATATCTATATATCTATATATATATATACAGGGTGGGCCAAAAAAAAGTGCCCCCCTACGCATTTTTGCTGATATTTCGGCCAAAAGTAAGAATTTTTAAATCACGTTTTATAGGCTTAAAGGTAATTCATATCTACGTATAATGGCCAAATATCAAAGAAAATTTTCAAACAAAACAAAAGTTATATCACTTTTAGTGAGTCCACCCACTGTTTTTTGATGATTCAAAACCTAACGCAGCAAAAAGCAACAAAAACGATTTTACTAATTCATTTGTCAAATAATTGTTATCAAACAAACTTGATATTGCCAGATACATATTATTATTATTTAGAACAGAAACGGGATACCAGCGTAGCTGTATGTCACTGTGACGTCACTTAGCAAGAAGACGATCAAGTTGCTAAATAAAGAATTTTTCAGATTAATAATTTTTTATTGAAACAATGAAAATTTCTAAAATATGAAGATGGGCAAGGTATCAATTACAGACAAAATGCGTATGCAGACACTTCATGAGCAGGGTCTTTTCTTTGAGCTAAAGCTCTAATCGCCACTTGCCCTGATAAACAGTGGAAGCTGAGTAGGCCTACCGTTAAAAAATATGCCCCCGCATTGATGAAAGGAGATCGGCTCTGGATCGTCGTAAAGGAAGTGGAAGGCCCAAATCTTCCGCACTCCAAAAAATGGTTAATTACGTAAGGGGAGCTATGCTGGAGAAATATCACAATCTGCGATCAAAGCCAAAAACGATAAGAGAATTGAAGGTCGCATTGAAGTTGATGTGGGAAGATTTACCTCTGGAACCCATCAACAAAGACATCAAAACTTTACCAAAAGACTCAGAACATGTATGGGTACTGGTGGTGGACACATTGAACTCAAGTTGTGAAACAACGATCAAGTTTGTTTGATAACAATTATTTGACAAATGACTTAGTAAAATCGTTTTTTGTTGCTTTTTGCTGCGTTAGGTTTTTGAATCATCAAAAAACAGTTGTGGACTCACTAAAAGTGATATAACTTTTGTTCTGTTTGAAAATTTTCTTTGATATTTGGCCATTATACGTAGGTATGAATTACCTTTAAGCCTATAAAACGTGATTTAAAAATTCTTACTTTTGACCAAAATATCAGCAAAAATGCGTAGGGGGCACTTTTTTTGGCCCACCCTGTATAATAACAATATAATTAATTATTATAAAATTATATAATATTAATAATATTAATATATATTTTTCTATATTATTAATATAATTATATAAATACCTATGTATATGTGTATATATTATATTATATATAATTTAATAATTATATATTATATAATAATTATATAATTATAATAATTAATATAATATATTATTATAATAATATATTATATATTATACATATAATTATAATAAATAATTAATATTATCTCTTAAATAATAATTATATTATTATAATTAATTAAATTATAGTTATAATTAATTATATTATTTTAATTAATAAATATTATTGAGATTTTAATTGATTTTAATGTAGGGGGAAATATCCGGGGAATTGTCCTATTGAAACGCCCGGGGAAATGTCCCGGGGAATTGGCAGGGGGGAATTGACTGGGGGAATTGTCCGGGGAATTGTCCGGAACCCTTGTATCATGTATGATACATGGCATGTTGTCATAATGTAAGAATAGTGGTTGCTGTTGCCTATATGCAGTAATTTAATATGCATTGTTGTTGGTTAAATATCAGTGAACGACTATCTACACTAAAACTGAAACTGAAGAAGCTAAAACTGTAACGAGAAAGTGTCAGTTTCTATTAACTAAAACTAAAACAAAAACTTGATGAAATAACTAAAACTAATAATAACTAAAACACCAAGCATGTGAAACTAATAACAAATAAAACTAAAACTGGAGGCAAAACTAAAACAACACTATCCTACCATCGTTCTGGGTCGGAGCGAGTATGAAACAGTTTTCACAGGAGGCAAGAGCTGATGTAGGCCTAATACATGTGCAGGGTAACCAGGGTTGCTGATGATGATAGACAAGAGGTTGGAGTCTGCTTTTTGGCACAGTAACTCGAAACTTTGGTAGGATTCCAGTAGATATCGAGACCGGACCATTCGCGGCATAGTTGCTTGAAGACGAGTGCGTACCTCTCCCCCTTCGAAGCCCAACCACGCAGGGGCCACGTAGAGCATCCGCGACACTGTGGTTGCATTTGCTACATCACTCAGAGATTGGCCCCTTAACCCATGTGCTGTTAGAACGCGGAAGGCATCGACTGTCTAGCCTTAATGATAAAGTCGTTAACATTTGTTAAGAAATATCCGATCCATCCCATGAACTCGCCAAAACCTCACCTCACCTCATGCAGGTCTTTCAGTCAAAACTGAAAACACTGCTTTTTCATATAATTATATCCTATCCCGAGTCCTTCTCTTCTATTCACATCATCGTCATTTCAACTTTAAACGTCATCCGCCTTAGCCGTCTGACTGTCTGCCTGCCTGACTTTCTGTATTTTTACCCTCTGTCTGTCGATTTTGTTTTGATTAAGCGCCTATGAATAAACTGGTTCCCGCGACTTTGCTTTTGTTGCGCTCCAGAGATCACGAGTTCACGATCACGATTACGAACTCCACAAAGCATGTGGTCCTAGGACGAATAAACTTCACAATCCACATTCAATGTAGGACTTTATAAGTTGCTTGCACAACCGCTAATTAGAGCATAACCTGGGTAACGGTAACAATTGAAATACAGACGTGTACATAACTGTACAACGACATCGTTAAAGGGACCTAAATACTAGGTGGCGCTTCGTATGTACATAGTGTGTAATGTACATACCACTTTATATTAGATAGAAGGCGAATCGCGGTGTCATAATTATTTCCAATTCTACTTCCATAGATAAGCATTTTTATCAACGTCTTTACTGCACCCGTCGTATGAGTAAACAGCCGTCGGTAACACTGCATTTCTTCCCGTTCTCTTAAGACTTCTTTTTAGAGGGGTTCTTCGCACTTGGAGCGCCTCTGATAACGTACCACTGTGACAGGCGCTTTATAACTTATAAGTCTCTATAATTATAGAATATAAAGAATAGAAAAGAACAGAACAGAACAGAATAGACTAGAACAGAACAGAATAGAATAGAATAAAACAGAAAAGAATAGAAAAGAATAGAACAGAACGGAATAGAATAAACCAGAACAGAACAGAATAGAACTGAACAGAACAGAATAGAATAGAATAAAATAGAAAAAGAATAGAAAATAATAGAACAGAACGGACTAGAATAAACCAGAACAGAACAGAATAGACCAGAACATAGCAGATCATAATAGAACATAATAGAATAGAAAAGAATAGAACAGAACGGAATAGAATAAACCAGAACAGAACAGAATAGAACAGAACATAGCAGTGATCAGAATGGAACAGAATAGAACAGAATAGGGTTGATTAGTTAGTGTTTGAAAACGTTGGTGTCATAAGAGAGATGATCAGCGTCACCCTCCTCCTTTATCCAGGCTTTGGACTGGCACTGCCAGAGTACGAGCAGTGGCGGAGTTCGTGTGAGGAGGATTTGGCGATGATTGACGGTGGATCTAGTCTAAGAGTGGAAGCAAGGGCCAGTGCAGAGCTCAAGAGGAGGAAGAAGGCGGATGGTCTTTTGATGGTTCTTGTGGAATGAGCGGTCTTATAATGGCTTCTCACGACCACGGAATGTATATAATCGACAGACAGACAGACAGACAGACTGGACAGACAGACAGACAGACAGACATACAGACAGAGAGACAGACAAACATATAGACAATTAGATACACTGAAAGAAAGACAAGCAGACAGTTGGTCAGTCTTTGTTTGACTTACAGACAGACACAGACACACATACACGCACACAGATAGACACACAGAGATACAGACACACAGACAGAGAGACAGACATACAGACACACAGACAGACACACACAGACAGACACAGACAGACACACAGACACACAGAAAGACACACAGACAGAGAACAGACAGACACACAGACACACAGAAAGACACACAGACAGAGAACAGACAGCGTCATGATTGGTTGCTAAATGCATGTCTGGAGCATGCTGTAGCGACACGTGTCAACACGAACGGCCCAAGAGATGCCTAGAGGGCCATAATGGCATCTTTATGGGCCGTTAGACATCCCTTTTGGGCCAAGCGAGGTCTATCGGCCCATAAGATGCCATTACGACTTTACCCTTTCTATTCAGTCCACAAACAATTCTGAAACCCATTGGCACTCAACCTAATGAACGCTATAATATACACATATATATATATATATATACTGTATATATATATATATATCTCATTATGTATATAGTTATATAGCATATATATATATATATATATATATATATATATATATATATATATATATATATTATATATATATATATATATATATGCATTTATTATGCAATAGGTGCCACGGGCCATCTATGTGATATAATTCATTATGTATTGTATATATAGTAATTATGTATGCGCAATATTGACTGATACGTGGAGTAAATGTACTCATTGTTTCATTGTACTGTTGTTTTGTAAAAAGGTATGTAGAATTATTCATCGCGTATACATATATCAAGCATATATAATTATATAGGCCTATACATCATATAATTATATTCACTATGTATTCGTGTCATGGGGCTATCTATGTGACATGTTTATTATACATGCATGTGTAAAATTGACCAATACACGGAGTTTCATGTATGATATTATGCTGTTGGTTAGTAAAAAGGTGCTATAGTTAAAACGCGGCTAAAATCGTGAAGGAATACTCCAAGAGAAAACAATGCAAAGGTAAACAAACTCTTCTAACAATAAGAAATAAGTTAAAGATGCTTTGATTTCAAGAGCGCTGAAAACTGAAGAAACCTGGAGAAAAACTATTAATTATTTTAGTAACTTCAGTCACTTCTATAAGAGTTAGCTGGCGAACTCCCGCAGATTCGTACAACCTAATCGATAAATTTCCATCGTGATATGTTAGTACAATCAGGCGCGTAACTAGCATTACGCAATTACGCAGCTGCGTAAAGATTTTAACAGCTCTCAAAAACTACAAACCGTTTAGATTACTTATTGACATTGTAGATTACTATTATTCGTTGAATTTCTGTTGTGCAGACTTTGTCAGTGTGAGGTCTGCAAACATTTTCCTTCGCGGACGCTAACTCGTGACTCTGGAAATTTCGTGGCACTTCTGAAATTTCGAGCACAGACCCACAGTAGTTTAAATCATCGTAGGCTAATGTCATCTGTTCCATCCAATGCCCAGTAAATAAACTCGTTGATTCAGAATGTGTGGTCAGTAAACTCGAGACAGTATTGTCGCAGAATGTCGTGCGGGCAAGTTCTACACTAAATTGCTTGATATGAGCGCAGACATCAGTAACACAGAACAGGTATTGGTATCCTTATCAAAGTTGATGGAGAATGTGGTAAAAGAACAATTTATAGCTTTCACAAAAACTCGTGACGCCACTGGCGAAACTATTGCGACAATCGTCGAGCAGCAGCTATCTGAGGTCGGACTCGAAGAGAGCGAATGGAGGAAAGAGAGGAAGAGAGCGAAATGGAGAGTATGGAGGAAGAGAGCGAATGGAGGAAAGAGAGGAAGAGAGCCAAATGAAGGAAAGGGAGGGAAGAGAACGAAACGGAGGAAAGGGAGGAAGAGAGCGAAATGGAGGGAAGGGAGGAAGAGAGCGAAATGGAGGAAAGGGAGGAAGAGAGCGGAATGGAGGGTAGGGAGGAAGAGAGCGGAATGGAAGAAAGGGAGGAAGAGAGCGAACTGGAGGAAAGGGAGGAAGAGAGCAAAATGGAGGAAAGGGAGGAAGAGAGCGAAATGGAGGGTATGGAGGAAGAGAGCGAAATGGAGGAAAGGGAGGAAGAGAGCGAAATGGAGGAAAGGGAGGAAGAGACCGAAATGGAGGAAAGGGAGGAAGAGAGCGAAATGGAGGAAAGGGAGGAAGAGAGCGAAATGGAGGAAATGGAGGAAGAGAGCGAAATGGAGGAAAGAGAGGAAGAGAGCCAAATGAAGGAAAGGGAGGAAGAGAGCGAAACGGAGGAAAGGGAGGAAGAGAGCGAAATGGAGGAAAGGGAGAAAGAGAGCGAAATGGAGGAAAGGGAGGAAGAGAGCGAAATGGAGTGTAGGGAGGAAGAGAGCGGAATGGAGGAAAGGCGGAAGAGAGCGAAGTAGAGGAAAGTGGAGGAAGAGAGCAAAATGGAGGAAAGGGAGGAAGACATTGAAATGGAGGAAAGGGAGGAAGAGCGAAATGGAAAAGGGAGGAAGAGAGCGAAATGGAGGGTATGGAGGAAGAGAGCGAAATGGAGGAAAGGGAGGAAGAGAGCGAAGTGGAGGAAAGGGAGGAAGAGACCGAAATGGAGGAAAGGGAGGAAGAGGGCGAAATGGAGGAAAGAGAGGAAGAGAGCGAAATGGAGGAAATGGAGGAAGAGAGCGAAATGGAGGAAAAGGAGGAAGAGAGCGAAATGGAAGAAAGGGAGGAAGAGAGCGAAATGGAGGAAAGGGAGGAAGAGAGCGAAATGGAGGAAAGGGAGGAAGAGAGCGAAATGGAGGAAAAGGAGGAAGAGAGCGAAATGGAGGAAAGGGAGGAAGAGAGCGAAATGGAGGAAAGGGAGGAAGAGAGCGAAATGGAGGAAAGGGAGGAAGAGAGCGAAATGGAGGGTAAGGAGGAAGAGAGCGAAATGGAGGAAAAGGGAGGAAGAGAGCGAAATGGAGGAAAGGGAGGAAGAGAGCGAAGTGGAGGAAAGGGAGGAAGAGAGCGAAATGGAGGAAAGGGAGGAAGAGAGCGAAATGGAGGAAAGGGAGGAAGAGAGCGAAATGGAGGAAAGGGAGGAGAGAGCGAAATGGAGGAAAGGGAGGAAGAGAGCGAAATGGAGGAAAGGGAGGAAGAGAGCGAAATGGAGGAAAGGAGGAAAGAGGCGAAATGGAGGAAAGGGAGGAGAGAGCGAAATGGAGGAAAGGGAGGAAGAGAGCGAAATGGAGGAAAGGGAGGAGAGAGCGAAATGGAGGAAAGGGAGGGAGGTGCGAATGGAGGAAAGGGAGGAGGAGAGCGAAATGGAGGTGAAAGGGAGGAGGAGCGAATGGAGGAAATGGAGGAGGTGCGAAATGGAGGAAAGGGAGGAGGTGAGAATGGAGGAAAGGGAGGAAGAGTGCGGAATGGAGGAAAGGGAGGAGGAATGGAGGAAAGAGAGGAGGTGCGAATGGAGGAAAGGGAGGAGAGAGCGAAATGGAGGAAAGGGAGGAAGAGAGCGAAATGGAGGGAAAGGGAGGAGGTGCGAATGGAGGAAAGGGAGGAGGTGCGAATGGAGGAAAGGGAGGAGGTGCGAATGGAGGAAAGGGAGGAGAGTGCGAATGGAGGAAAGGGAGGAAGAGCGAATGGAGTGAAAGGGAGGAAGGTGCGAATGGAGGAAAGGGAGGAGGTGCGAATGGAGGAAAGGGAGGAGGTGCGAATGGAGGAAAGGGAGGAAGGTGCGAATGGAGGAAAGGGAGGAGAGCGAAATGGAGGAAAGGGAGGAAGAGAGCGAATGGATGGAGAAAAGGGAGGAGGAGCGAATGGAGGAAAGGGAGGAGGTGCGAATGGAGGAAAGGGAGGAGGTGCGAAATGGAGGAAAGGAGGAAGAGCGAATGGAGGAAAGGGAGGAGGTGCGAATGGAGGAAAGGGAGGAGGTGCGAATGGAGGGAAAGGGAGGAGGTGCGAATGGAGGAAAGGGAGGAGGATGCGAAATGGAGGAAAAGGAGGAGGTGCGAATGGAGGAAAGGGAGGAGGTGCGAATGGAGGAAAGGGAGGAGGTGCGAATGGAGGAAAGGGAGGAGAGAGCGAATGGAGGAAAGGGAGGAGGTGCGAATGGGAGGAAAGGGAGGAGTGTGCGAATGGAGGAAAGGGAGGAGGTGCGAATGGAGGAAAGGGAGGAGAGTGCGAATGGAGGAAAGGGAGGAGGTGATAATGGAGGAAAGGAGGAGGTGAAAATGGAGGAAAGGGAGGAGTGCGAAATGGAGGAAAGGGAGGAGTGCGAAATGGAGGAAAGGGAGGAGGTGCGAATGGAGGAAAGGGAGGAGGTGCGAATGGAGGAAAGGGAGGAGGTGCGAATGGAGGAAAGGGGAGGAGGTGCGAATGGAGGAAAGGGAGGAGGTGAAAATGGAGGAAAGGGAGGAAGGTGCGAAATGGAGGAAAGGGAGGAGGTGCGAATGGAGGAAAGGGAGGAGGTGAAATGGAGGAAAGGGAGGAGGTGCGAATGGAGGAAAGGGAGGAGGTGAAAATGGAGGAAAGGGAGGAGGTGCAAATGGAGGAAAGGGAGGAGGTGCGAATGGAGTGAAAGGAGGAGGTGATAATGGAGGAAAGGGAGGAGGTGCGAATGGAGGAAAGGGAGGAGGTGCGAATGGAGGGAAGGGAGGAGGAGGTGAAATGGAGGAAAAGAGGAGGTGAAATGGAGGAAAGGGAGGAGGTGCGAATGGAGGAAAGGGAGGAGGTGCGAAATGGAGGAAAGAGAGGGAGGTGAAAATGGAGGAAAGGGAGGAGGTGCGAATGGAGGAAAAGGAGGAGGTGCGAATGGAGGAAAGGGAGGAGGTGCGAAATGGAGGAAAGGGAGGAGGTGAAAATGGAGGAAAGGGAGGAGGTGCGAAATGGAGGAAAGGGAGGAGGTGCGAAATGGAGGAAAGGGAGGAGGTGCGAAATGGAGGAAAGGGAGGAGGTGCGAATGGAGGAAAGGGAGGAGGTGAGAATGGAAGAAAGGGAGGAGGTGAAAATGGAGGAAAGGGAGGAGGTGAAAATGGAGGAAAGGGAGGAGGTGCAAAATGGAGGAAAGGGAGGAGGTGCGAATGGAGGAAAGGGAGGAGGTGCGAATGGAGGAAAGGGAGGAGGAGCGAATGGAGGAAAAGGAGGAGGTGCGAATGGAGGAAAAGGGAGGAGGTGAAATGGAGGAAAGGGAGGAGGTGCGAAAATGGAGGAAAGGGAGGAGGTGAAAAATGGAGGAAAGGGAGGAGGTGCGAAATGGAGGAAAGGGAGGAGGTGATAATGGAGGAAAGGGAGGAGGTGCGAAATGGAGGAAAGGGAGGAGGTGCGAATGGAGGAAAGGGAGGAGGTGATAATGGAGGAAAAGGGAGGAGGTGAAAATGGAGGAAAGGGAGGAGGTAAAATGGAGGAAAGGGAGGAGGTGCGAATGGAGGAAAGGGAGGAGGTGCGAAATGGAGGAAAGGGAGGAGGTGATAATGGAGGAAAGGGAGGAGGTGCGAATGGAGGAAAGGGAGGAGGTGATAATGGAGGAAAGGAGGAGGTGAAAATGGAGGAAAGAGGAGGTGAAAAATGGAGGAAAGGAGGAGGTGAAATGGAGGAAAGGGAGGAGGTGCGAAATGGAGGAAAGGGAGGAGGTGCGAATGGAGGAAAGGGAGGAAGTGCGAATGGAGGAAAGGGAAGAGGTTAAAATGGAGGAAAGGGAGGAGGTGCGAAATGGAGGAAAGGGAAGAGAGCGAAATGGAGGAAAGGGAGGGAGGTGCGAATGGAGGAAAGGGAGGAGGTGCGAAATGGAGGAAAGGGAGGAGGTGCGAATGGAGGAAAGGGAAGAGGTTAAAATGGAGGAAAGAGAGGAGGTGCGAATGGAGGAAAGGGAGGGAGGTGCGAAATGGAGGAAAGGGAGGAGGTGAAATGGAGGAAAGGGAGGAGGTGCAAATGGAGGAAAGGGAGGAGGTGAAATGGAGGAAAGGGAAGAGGTTAAAATGGAGGAAAGGGAGGAGGTGCGAATGGAGGAAAGGGAAGAGGCTAAAATGGAGGAAAGGGAGGAGGTGCGAATGGAGGAAAGGGAGGAGGTGCAAATGGAGGAAAGGGAGGAAGAGAGCGAAAATGGAGGAAAGGGAAGAGGAGCGAATGGAGGAAAGGGAGGAGGTTAAAATGGAGGAAAGGGAGGAAGAGAGCGAAATGGAGGAAAGGGAGGAGGTGAGCGAAATGGAGGAAAGGGAGGAGGAGCGAAATGGAGGAAAGGAGGAGGAGAGCGAAATGGAGGAAAGGGAGGAGAGAGCGAAATGGAGGAAAGGAGGAGGTGCGAAATGGAGGAAAGGGAGGAGGTGCGAAATGGAGGAAAGGGAGGAGAGAGCGAAATGGAGGAAAGGAGAAGAGAGCGAAAATGGAGGAAAGGGAGGAAGAGGCGAAATGGAGGAAAGGGAGGAGAGAGCGAAATGGAGGAAAGGGAGGAGAGTGCGAAATGGAGGAAAGGGAGGAAGAGAGAAAATGGAGGAAAGGGAGGAGGTGAAAATGGAGGAAAGGGAGGAGGTGAAAATGGAGGAAAGGGAGGAGGTGCGAATGGAGGAAAGGGAGGAAGGTGCGAAATGGAGGAAAGGGAGGAAGAGGTGCGAAATGGAGGAAAGGGAGGAGAGAGCGAATGGAGGAAAGGGAGGAGGAGCGAATGGAGGAAAGGGAGGAGGAGAAAATGGAGGAAAGGGAGGAGGTGCGAAATGGAGGAAAGGGAGGAGAGAGCGAAATGGAGGAAAGGGAGGAAGAGAGCGAAATGGAGGAAAGGGAGGAAGAGAGCGAAAATGGAGGAAAGGGAGGAGGTGAAAATGGAGGAAAGGGAGGAGGAGAGCGAAATGGAGGAAAGGGAGGAGAGGGCGAATGGAGGAAAGGGAGGAAGAGAGCGAAATGGAGGAAAGGGAGGAAGAGAGCGAAATGGAGGAAAGGAGGAAGAGAGGTGCGAAATGGAGGAAAGGGAGGAAGAGCGAAATGGAGGAAAGGGAGGAGGTGCGAAATGGAGGAAAGGGAGGAAAGGGAGAGAGCGAAATGGAGGAAAGGGAGGAAGAGAGCGAAATGGAAGGAAAGGGAGGAGGAGCGAATGGAGGAATGGAGGAGGTGCGAATGGAGGAAAGGGAGGAGGTGCGAAATGGAGGAAAGGGAGGAAGAGAGGGTGAAATGGAGGAAAGGGAGGAGAGAGCGAAATGGAGGAAAGGGAGGAAGAGAGCAAAATGGAGGAAAGGGAGGAAGAGAGCGAAATGGAGGAAAGGGAGGAAGAGTGCGAAATGGAGGAAAGGGAGGGAGGTGCGAAATGGAGGAAAGGGAGGAAGAGAGCGAAAAGGGAGGAAAGGGAGGAAGAGAGGGATATCGAGGAAAGGGAGGAAGAGAGCGAAATGGAGGAAAAGGAGGCAAAGAGGAAAGGAAATAGAGGGAAAGGGAGGAAAGAGGAGAGGGCGAAATGGAGGAAAGGGAGGAAGAGAGCGAAATGGAGGAAAGGGAGGAAGAGAGCGAAATGGAGGAAAGGGAGGAAGAGAGCGAAATGGAGGAAAGGGAGGAGAGAGCGAAAGGGAGGAAAGGGAGGAAGAGAGCGAAATGGAGGAAAGGGATGAAGAGAGCGAGGAAAGGGATGAAGAGAGCGAAATGGAGGAAAGGGAGGAAGAGAGCGAAATGGAGGAAAGGGAAGAGAGAGCGAAATGGAGGAAAGGCAGGAAGAGAGCAAAATGGAGGAAAGGGAGGAAGAGAGCAAAATGGAGGAAAGGGTGGAAGAGAGCGAAATGGAGGAAAGGAAGGAAGAGAGCGAAATGGAGGAAAGGGAGGAAGAGAGAGAAATGGAGGAAAGGGAGGAAGAGAGCGAAATGGAGGAAAGGGAGGAAGAGAGCGAAATGGAGGAAAGGGAGGAAGAGAGCGAAATGGAGGAAAGGGAGGAAGAGAGCGAAATGGAGGAAAGGGAGGTAGAGAGCGAAATGGAGGAAAGGGAGGAAGAGAGCAAAATGGAGGAAAGGGAGGAAGAGAGCGAAATGGAGGAAAGGGAGGAAGAGAGCGAAATGGAGGAAAGGGAGGAAGAGAGCGAAATGGAGGAAAGGGAGGTAGAGAGCGAAATGGAGGAAAGGGAGGAAGAGAGCGAAATGGAGGAAAGGGAGGAAGAGAGCGAAATGGAGGAAAGAGAGGTAGAGAGCGAAATGGAGGAAAGGGAGGAAGAGAGCGAAATGGATGAAAGGGAGGAAGAGAGCGAAATGGAGGAAAGAGAGGTAGAGAGCGAAATGGAGGAAAGGGAGGTAGAGAGCGAAATGGAGGAAAAGGAGGAAGAGAGCGAAATGGAGGAAAGGGAGGAAGAGAGCGAAATGGAGGAAAGGGAGGAAGGGGCGAAATGGAGGAAAGGGAGGAAGAGAGCGAAATGGAGGAAAGGGAGGAAGAGGGCGAAATGGAGGAAAGGGAGGAAGAGAGCGAAAGGGAGGAAAGGGAGGAAGAGAGCAAAATGGAGTAAAGGGAGGAGGAGGGCGAAATGGAGGGAAGGGAGGAAGGGGGCGAAATGGAGGAAAGGGAGGAAGAGAGCGAAATGGAGGAAAGGGAGGAAGAGGGCGAAATGGAAGAAAGGGAGGAAGGGGCGAAATGGAGGAAAGGGAGGAAGAGAGCGAAATGGAGGAAAGGGAGGAAGAGAGCGAATTGGAGGAAAGGGAGGAAGAGAGCGAACGGATGATAGGTAGAAAGAGTCAATCGATGTGTATTTGTGAAATACCTTGTAAGTGACCTATCCCAGATTTGGCTGTATTTTTTATCCATCTAGTTTAACTTGCAGGAATCTTGATTGCTTGCATCTTGCTTGCTTGAATGTTTGAGCCACAGGCTAAATAGTCAAATCTTGCGACGACTAGTTCGATCACTTACTATCATTCAATCGTCGTGAAACTTGGCAGACAGACTCGCCCTCGCACACACTTCATTCTATCAAAATTTGAGCTCCCCCAAAAAAGGCTAGCTTATAGAATCGGGGACTAAACTTTTCGAATCGGGGAATCCCCTTTTCCCACACGCAGCGTTGTGATTGGCCAGCGTTGCCATTGGCTGCAACAGAAACGGGTGCGGTGCTTGATTAAACGGACGCTATGTTGTAAAATGCTATATATTTGTAGAGGTAACTGCTTAATATGACGGATTATAGGATACTAGATGGATATAGTAAAAAACTTTGTTTTACTATTGGTTCTTTTTTTTATCCATCTAGTTTAACTTGCGGGAATCTTGCTTGATTGCTTGCATCTTGCTTGATTGATTGAGCCACAGGCTAAAAAGTCAAATCTTGCGACGACTAGTTCGATCACTTACAATCATTCAATCGTCGTGAAACTTGGCAGATAGACTCGCCCGCGCACACACTTCATTCTATCAAAATTTGAGCTCCCCCAAAAGAGGCTAGCTTATAGAATCGGGGACTAAACTTTTCGAATCGGGGAATCCCCTTTTCCGATACGGAGCGTTGTGATTGGCCAGCGTTGCCATTGGCTGCAACAGAAACGGGTGCGGTGCCTGATTAAACGGACGCTATGTTGTAAAATGCTATATATTTGTAGAGGTAACTGCTTAAAATGACGAATTATAGGATACTAGATGGATATAGTAAAAAACTTTGTTTTACTATTGGTTCTTTTTTTATTATCCATCTAGTTTAACTTGCGGGAATCTTGATTGATTGATTGATTGCTTGTGCCACAGGCTAAAAAGTCAAATCTTGCGACGACTAGTTCGATCACTTACAATCATTCAATCGTCGTGAAACTTGGCAGATAGACTCGCCCTCGCACACACTTCATTCTATCAAAATTTCACCTCCCCCAAAAAAGGCTAGCTTATAGAATCGGGGACTAAACTTTTCGATTCGGGGAATCCCCTTTTCCGATACGGAGCGTTGTGATTGGCCAGCGTTGTGATTGGCCGCAACAGATACGGGTGCGGTGCCTCATTAAACGGACGCTATGTTGTAAAATGAACGCGGACTATATATTTGTAGAGGTAACTGCTTCATAAGACGCATTATAGGATACTAGATGGATATAGTAAAAAACTTTGTTTTTACGGGCTTTATTTTATTTGCTATTCTATTGCTTGATAATTATGTTTGTATATCATATTGCAATTGTCAGAAGCCTATCGCCATGTATCTGCTTCATCATCATCATCATCGTCACTAGTTTCTGACGCCAGCCATTTGGCAGCGATGGGTACGAATAATTGATATCTATTTTCGTCGTCCATTTGTCAAGTCCATTTTAGTGGCGACGCCAGGATTTCAGGTTTGGGGGCTAAAGCTCAGTTCTGTGTTGAGTCTGTCTGTTTTTAGACTATGTTTGTTGCTGGGACTTTACAGCTGAGTCAATTTTAAAAACCAAAATTATATAATTTAATCATGAAATTATATAATTTACCAAAGAACTGATTAAAGTGTTATTGCTTTTAACCAAAAAGAAGGTCTCCAAAATGCACCATTACAAACCCCCAAATAGCATAGTTCCTTACAGCCCCTTCCCAGATCCTCCCCTCAGAGGGTTGGAAACTGCGTAATTTTTGGGAATCCCTGGTTACACCACTGAATGCATTGTTATATATATTTATTTAACATTATGTATTTGGACACAATATGTAGGTGGTATGGTTCATGTTTATTTATTTATGCTTGTTCCAAATTCTGAATGTTACATATTCTGAAAACTATTTAATGGACTTTGACACAGATGTTATTTAATTATATCATGTCATTTATCTTCGTTTCTTTCAAGGAGTTTTCGAGTCATCAGTGCAGAAACCTTTCTGAAAACCTTTGCTTCCAACCGGTCACACATGCGGAACGCAGATGGGAGTTGGTTATCTCCGCCACCCAGCTATCCATGCATAATGACTCCAGGTATTTCTAATCGTTATTAAATGACTGACTGCTTCACTTTCCGTAACCTTTAACGATGAGCGTGTACTAAAAGTTATTGGGAAACCAATGTCGCTCGTCGGTAGAAGATTAAAGTAGGTTGAATATTCTTATATTATGGATGTGTATGTCTTGTGGAGTAGTGTTCATCTATCTGTGCATGTCCTTCTGGTTATGGATACCAACAAGGTTCGTCTTTCACCTCTTCAGTCGGTCCTAAAGGCAGCCGCCAGATTAATAGCACACCTACCACGATACTCTTACATTTCTACCTTCATGTTTGAACAACTGCACTGGCTTCCTCTCTCTGCTCGCATTAAATTCAAAATCCTCATTTCAATATTCAAGGCACAAAGGTGTCTTGCTCCAAAATATTTAGCTGATGTATTACTGCAGCCTCTTTCAGCCTCCTCCCATCGACCACTACGCTCATCAAACAGGCTTGAGCTTGTAGTTCCTCATACTAGAACAGCTATGGCTCAGTCCCGGTCCTTTACCTCAATTGGTCCCTCTCTTTGGAATGCGCTGTCTCCATCTACTCGCTCTCGAATTCTAGCTAGTAACTCTCTTCCATCTTTGCTTCTCTCAAAACCTTTTCCTTCTCTTGTGGCCTGGCGCACTGGGAGCGCCTCTGAATGGTTCACCCTATGAGAGGCGCTTTATAAATGTTTGAATACAATAGAATAATTGTTGAGAACTGCTCTTTCTCACCATGGCTGGACTAAGCGTGCCTATGAGCAGATGTCTTGAAGGGCACTATAATGTTCGTAATGAACCAATATTCATGATGTGGAATAGTTGTCGGTTCGTGTGCATTCAATGCCTCTGCTCCATTGCTCAAATTCACTTCTTTCCTTCAAAAAGTGGCTCAAAACTCACTATTTCTCCTTGGCTTTCAAGCACTTTGAATCTAACTGCATCTTCTCCTGGCAGCTGACTATCCATACCTCAAATTCACATTTTGGTGTGACATTGCATGCATTACAAATTTAATTAATAATTAATAATAATTTCGTATGATTTACCAAATTTCAAAACCGCCTAACGTGAGAAATAAATCGCCTTGTGGTACAATCTTTTTCTGTTAAGTGCATTAGGCTATGTTAAGTTACCTTTGTGATCTGTTTTAGAATGTTCTGATAACATCGACTCATTTATACGAATGGAACCTGACGTTGGATGGGGCGAAATTGACAACACTCTGACGTTCTTCCAAAGATTCAGCAAAAAATCAGCCATTGATAAATTATTACACCATTAGAAAATTTTAACCTCATAATTTATCAGATATCTGACCACTTACCTTCCTGTCCCACGGGGATCTTGACCTTGAACCAAACGGACCTTACTTGCCTATCAATTCTATTTCTACTGAGCACCCGTGAATAAGCTGTGTTTTCCTGGACTTGGCTTTATTTGGATGCTGTAGAAATCTTGAAATAACGATTATAGTGACCATTTTAACCTCATTCCTTGAAAGAGATCTTGTGATAATATGTTTTGTCAGGTTAGAGACAGCTAGGTATAATTCCTTGAGTATGTAAATGTACATGTTTTTATAGTGATTGTATATGGCCTCGACCTTCCTGTATACAACGTCACTGTTGGGAAAGGTGCTACAACTGTGATCGGCTGACTTGTCTAGGTTTGTTGAACACAAAGGCAGGCCAAGATGGGCAGTCCGAGCTAAACGACCTGAACGAAGAATAGGTGCACTAGGGTGGTTCTAGGGGCCTCTTCGGTCGTGGCCCAATTGAGGTGAAGAAGGGCAATTTTCGGGATTGGCTACTTTTATATTGAACCCCCTTTGAGACTGGCACCTTCCAGCATGGACTTTGTGACCACCTTCGTTATACTCATTTGACCAGACGACACGGATCTGGAAAAGATCAGATCTGAGTGAACTGAGTTAAAATTGGATTGAACTTGAATAGAGATATAGGTGAAAGCAGTGGCGCAATGAAGGGTTTCAGCGCTGAGGGGCAAGATTTATTTAATGACTGCGCCCTTTTTAATTTTCTAGACGACTTATTCATTCATATCATAGTACTGTGAAATAGTGTGTACTAATTTAATACAATTTTTCAAGTATGATGTGGGTTCAAGATTTTATTCAATGGTTTTTTGTTCTGTTATAAGTTATGAAACATAATTTGCAAACGATTTGTATATATGAAAAGAAACAAAACGGTTACCCCTCTCTCACTCGCCCCCCTTTTTTACACCACTGGGTCAAAGTTCATAAAAAAAACTAAGTTATATGTAGGTCAAGGTAAATTAAGTTGAACTCTGACTGGACTTTGCAAAACTAGGGAATGCCTCACATTTTTCTCATTGTCATTGTGTATGTTAACTGAGCAGTCGACGACGCATTCCTGAATGAAGACGATGATAATTACATTGTGACTGACAGTTATAATTGCCTAGATAAACAGAGCTTTAGTCTTGGAACGTCCTGCTAATCAGGTCATTGCATGCAGTTATAAGCCTAATACGAAAGCCTAGCTGGAGTTGTTTGAAAGGTGTAAACACTACATGACAGGTAGACGTGAATAAGCTTGCAAAATTATGGGAAGGTCATTGCATGCAGTCAGTGTGATTCTCCTTACAGATTTTATTTTAGTTATAGTTACAGTTATAGTTAATGGTTTTTTTATTATAGTTATAGTTATAGTTATAGTTAGTATTATTTTTAGTTATAGTTATAGTTATAGTTATTGGATTTTTATTTTAGTTAATTTTAGTTACTACTTAGTTACAATAATCAAGGCTATAAGCAAAATATTGCGTATTAACACGCTGTTTCACAATTTGCTCAGAGCTTTGAAAGCATTTGAAGTCTGGGAGCATTCAGCTTCATTAATACACGAGTTTCCAAAGTAACTGACAAATTGCAAAATAAAAATATCGCATTTTTTCGTTCTCATTTATGTCGAATCGTCTATATTGCACTTCCTGTTTTTATTTGTTGTATTAACGAAAATAAAGATGAAATTTCGTTATTGTTATTTTCGTTATAGTTATAGTTAATGATATTTTTTAGTTATAGTTATCGTTAACGAAATCATTTTATTTTCGTTAACGAACATTTTCGTTACGGTATCGTTATCGTTAACGAGAATCACACTGCATGCAGTTATTAGCCTAATACGAAAGCCTAGCTGGAGTTGTTTCAAAGGTGTAAACACTACATGACAGGTAGACGTGAATAAGCTTGCAAAATTATGGGACGGAGATAAACAGGCAGGAGACAGACCTAGACCAACACAGGTGCTTACAGAAGTATAGGGCTATAGGCCTATACCAGAAGCACTATTTTAATTAGTGTACAATGTTATGTACGTGTACATGGATACATATGCATACATGTAGATAGTAGATACACGCTATACATGTATTAAACAAGGACTAAATTAATTCCTACATGTAGAAAACATTGTAGATACGCAAAATAGGTATGCATAGGCCCTACATAAAGATACTCGTACGTGCCTACACTACATGCATGCATACATGTCAATGTATCGATATACAACCCGTAAATATACAGAATATTGCATAAACGCGTTCATTATCGGCCTCTATATGATGCGGTACTTGTTGCAATGTTGCATAATAATGAACTCTCCGTTGACGAGTGTGTATGCATTGGGTAAAATGGATGTCGTAGGTCTGTAATGTGCCGTTAAGTGTTTAGTTTATTGAATATCTATTGATTCTGTTGGCCAAACAACTGTTGCACATGGTCGCTCTGCGGGAGAGGGAGAGGAAGGGCTCAACAGACAGACAGATAGCCCTAGGCTTAGAGACATTATAAAAATCTACATAACTTTGGGGGGAGACTTTTCTGGGGCCGGGTTTTTGCATGTTTTTGGGGGGACAGACAGGCCTTATAGTCAAAACAGTCCCCTCTATCCCCCCATGATTTACGCCACTGGATAGAGGGATATGTTGAGAGAGAGAGAGAGAGAGAGAGAGAGAGAGAGAGAGAGAGAGAGAAACAAACGTACAGAGACAAAGGGAGACAGGAACGCAAAGAAAAACAACTCGACAGATAGGCCTATATATATAATATATATATCTGTGGGATATATATATATATATATATATATATATATATATATATATATATATATATATATATAGGCCTATATATTATATACATACAGAATACACCAAGGATAAGGAAACAAACAGAAGAGCAGATACACACAAAGAGTATAAGCAGATGCAGTTAGGCACGAGGGAGGTGAGGAGCGCAATATGAAGACATATGCAGACAGAGCGAGAGACAGATGTATATACACAGTAACACAGCGGTAAAGAGAGGTGCTATAGAAGGACCGGTAGATACAAATGTACAGCAGAAGCCCTGCGCGTGGTCTTCGACCGTGCTCAACTATTCCTGTTGTTGAAACAAGCATCCGACGAAACATACACAGCTCACCAGATCCAAGCATCATTCGGACTATCGCGGCGCTTAGCGAAGCCATTTATAATGCAGCCTCATCCAGAACTTTCCCTGGTCGTTTACTTCCCCAGAGACTGGGTCTGGCGCGCCAGAGACATGCATACATATAATTTATATACATAGCATATGCACTCGTTCTTGTTCTATTTTAAACCCACAGCCGACTGCTTGCTCGATCCCTACAACCGACCAACAAACACAGCTGCTAATAGTATACGGCAGTCGATGGATAGTCTGCTTTGGCCAGCCAACTTTCACCTGGTTGAAGCAGACCTGTACTTGCCCTGGCGTTAGAAATTAGGTACTTCGCGGCGGTGTGTTAGCCTGCCTCTGTTGTGGCTGGTAGCTCTTTAGGCTGAGATTCCACATCTAGTCAACCCTGGAGGTCAGAGGCGCTGGATTAGCGAGAACGTTGAGATACCTCTAGGCAACTGAACTAAAGAAGTCAACGGTTCGATTAATCGTTTGGTTTCAAATCCTACACCTGTCGCCATCTACCGGACCAGGAAAACACAGACCCCGAAGTTATTCCGGGATAGAGCGACGCTTCAGTGATAGTAAGAAAAACGTCGAACTATAGGCCTAACCGTAGCCTACACACTGATGAAAACTGTATGGTCGCTTCTACTTGGATATTAGCCTGGGTCTACAAAGAGTAACTAATAAAATCTTCTCCTCTACATTACGTTACATTATATCACAGTACCTTACGCAGTAATAAAGTAGAAAATCACTCTTCATTAGATCGGATTTGATTAGATTGTAAGCATGAAGTCCCGAACGAAGTTTTCGATAGTGGACGCGTTCTTCAACTGCTTCCTCTTCACTCCTCTAGTTCTGCTCTTCTGGTTCGGCACCTACGTCGTCATCGACCTCGTCATCTTTAGTCACTTTAAGTCACGCCTGGTGGCCGCCGGCGTCACCCTAGCCTTCGGGGTCACGGTCGAGTTCATCGTCACCTACTGGCAGGATGTCTTCTCTCGTTGGAGCTCTCGCCGGGGCTTCGTCATCGTCTCCCGGTTGTACAACTACGTGCTGGCCGTCGCCAACATCTGCCACTACAGGGCCGTTGAGGAGTTCTACAACCAGTGGGCCGTCGAAGGGGGATTGATGATTGCCCTTCAGACGGCGTCGACGTCCATAGTTCTGCTGTGGGGGATGAGGGCTGGCAGGAACATCACGGCCATTCCGTTCGCCATCAGCGTTGATTCGGATGCTGACGGGTGGTTCAGTGCACCCACGCTCTATCAGTACCCGGTTAGTATATTATATGTCCACTATGTATCAGTAATTCAGTATCCAACTTGCCCATTCTTTATCAGTATCCGGTGATTATGCCCGCTATGTGCCAGCATTCGCTAGGTAGGCTATGTTCATGTTTTCTAAGCATAAAATGTACATGTAGGCAGTGTGCAATTGATAATTAGAATCATCTCCCAAAATGTAAGCCGGTATGTGGGTGACTCGACAATTGCGCGCAGGACAATTGCGCGCCGACAATTGCGCGCCGACAATTGCGCGACCCGACAATTCCGCGCAGGACAATTGCGCGCCGACAATTGCGCGCAAAAAAGGGAACAATTCAAATTTATTTCGAATGATTTTCATTTGCTTTTCTAAAGCTTTTAAACTATTTAAAACCTTAAAAATTAATGTCGACAGAGTTTCAGCTATTCAGCTACTGTTAGTGAGGCTACTATAGAAAACTGTTCTACTGTTCAAATGGAAAGATTGTTTGACTATAGAAAACTGTTCTACTGTTCAAATGGAAAGATTGTTTGCGATTCCGCGTAGATAATCAATCAACGGAATTGTGCGATAGGTAGGAGCCAGCGCCATCAGGCGTCGGTTAAGTTTAATGTATTTCGACTTCGAAGCCACTGGTTGTCGATATCCAGAACGAAACCTTTCTACCATTTGCTCGACGTGATCCTGCTCCTTGCGAAACTGATCCACCAGCTTGTAGACAGAGGGATGGTGGCAGTCTGCTGTCTGCTGGAAAGATCGGTGCCACGCCTCGACAGAATTGTTAGTGCGTGGCAATTCGTCGTTAAGTTTCGAAACTTCTCTTGGTAGGGTCAGTAACGGGGGGGGGAAGGCTAATTGGTAAGCTCGGCGTCTTGTGTTCTAAGGGTTGCAGTGTAAGGTTCGAAACTTCTCTTGGTAGGGTCAGTAACGGGGGGAGGGAGGCTAATTGGTAAGCTCGGCGCCTTGAAGGATAAATATCCAAAATAACTGGAATGAAATAAAATAACCATATTCAAATTATTTATATTAGCAAATAGTTCTTTTTAGTACCTTTAATAATACACGGTGCGCGCAATTGTCGGTGCGCGCAATTGTCGGTTTTTTTTGGCCGCGCGCAATTGTCGGCGCGCAATTGTCGGCGCGCAATTGTCGGCGCGCAATTGTCCTGCGCGCAATTGTCGGGGTGCCGGTATGTGCCTATAAAGACACGTGGGTCTCGTCAGAGCCTGTATGAATATACATCATTAAATTTCTCGCTACGTCTGTGCGTCTCCCAGGTATAGGGATATGAGAGCTCCAGTCCTGTTTATACAACTGAGTGTTTTATTAACCATTCAAGGAATACCATTCAAAGCGGTTTAGAAATTATACAAAAAAAATGATTCTCGAAGACGGTCATGATGGTGATCAATATTATTATTATTATTATTATTATTATTATTATTATTATTATTATTATTATTATTATTATTATTATTATTATTATTATTATTATTATTATTATTATTATTATTATTATTATTATTATTATTATTATTATTATTATTAGCCTATTATTATTAGCCTATTATTATTATTATTATTATTATTATTATTATTATTATTATTATTATTATTATTATTATTATTATTATTATTATTATTATTATTATTAGCCTATTATTATTATTATTATTATTATTATTATTATTATTATTATTATTATTATTATTATTATTATTATTATTATTATTATTATTATTATTATTATTATTATTATTATTATTATCTGAAGACACGAAACAAGGTTTGCGTAGATCATCATCATCACCACCACCGCCACCACCATTAATTATCATCATCATCAGTAGCAGTCGCAGCAACAGCAGCATCGTACACGCCCTTATCTGAATATCCTACTTTTTTGTTGTGGCAGGCTACGCGACCGTTTCTCTACTTCATCGATGTTCTGCTCACAGTTCTCGTCGTCTGGACTCTGGGTCCTCTGCACTGGATCACCCTGGGCTACGTCTACGATGCCACCATCTTTCCGGATGACTACACACTGTCGATGATTACGTCATGCGTCCTTGGTTACGTCAGCGTCGGATTCTTCAGCCTTCTACAATATAAACTAAAATCTTTGTCGCAGAAGTTCGATAACAGGTAATTCAGATTTTATTATTATGATTATCAGTATTATTAGATTAGAGAATTTAGGTACAACGTACAGGAAGGAAAAGCAACATGATGTAAATTGTAAAGTAAGCTTATGCAAAATTAAGGTAAGACATCGCAAAGCAATTGGTATTATAATGTAAGGTGGTGTAATTTAGGGGAAAGAAGGTAAAGTCGGTAAGTTGAAGTGACACGATGCTAGAATAAGCCAATAGGATGTAAATGGACTCTCACTGTTTTGTTTCGACTGAGGACCTTTCGAGAAAATAGCATAAAATATCCGGGGAAATAGCTAATTAATAATATTCGAGTCGTCATTTGCGGGCGCTCTATAAGTGCAGAGTTTCAGATTCTTCTTAAGTTTATTGGCAAGTCATTTTACTGACTCGACGTGGTCTGTATTTTTGCAGCACTCCTATTAAAGTTGTCCTTGAGGACCTGTACATTTTCGCAGCGACCGCTGGGGTCATTTTGACCTGGAAAGGGGTTGGAATGGCAGTCAACAAACTGGCCCAGGAGTTTCCGGTCTACCACGGAAGCACTGACGTCACTGGCATCTATGCAAACCTTGTTTCGTTTCTTCTTCTGTCCATCTGCTACGTATCTGGGTCCCTGGTTGGCAAGGGTGCCGACATGGATGGGTCGAATCGCGAAGGTACCGGCGTAGACTTCTCGAGGGCATACTTCGGCCACTTCTTCGACGATTACATCAGAAGAACCGACGAAGAGATACCTCCATCTGTGAAGAAGACGCAGTGAGCGCTGCCGCCAGCTGCCCTGGCTTCCACGCAGCGGCAAACATCTTTTCCAGCGTGCGCTGTTTCGTTCTGGCCTCGAGGATTCATTCGTGGGCATTAGATCGATATTCATCGTTTGATTTTGGTGTGCTATCGCTTGAGATGTGCACTGTGAAGTAGGTGCTATTGATGTCAGTAGATTAGAATCTCAGCGAAAAGACGAAGTCCATTGTGGGTCATTTGCTTTCCTGTTGTCCTTCAGCATGCACTTTAAGCCCTTAACCTATCGATCTCAGAAAGAGTGTGATGATCCAGTGGTAGTACTTGATATATTGAAGACTTTTTTTTATCGTAACAAGCGTCGACTTCTACCATGCTAAAGCGTGTGCCCCTAAAAGTTAGGTGTTATGCGTGCAATGGTTTCAGCTTCCTTGATCTTCATCACGGGTGGTTTTATTTTTGAATGAGTTAAAGAATCAAAGTACCATAAAGTGAGACAAGAGAAGACTTCGGATGTGGAGGTGGAAGGAGTGAGTCTGCGTAGATATTGTGTTAACTAGTTTTAAAAGAAATGATTCTATGGAAAGTGGATTGAAGTGAGACTGGACCACAGTGACAAAGACAACTTTACACTAACAATGATGGCATTTAAAATTAAAAATGTAATCAAGTTTACATGTCTTCGATTTATTTCAATGCGTTTTTCTGTGAATCAATTAGGCCTACTTTTCTTTAAGAGTAGTATCACTTCAGAATTTAAACTGTATCACCGTCGTAGCATTCTTGTATTGTCAGATGGGAAGCTGCCATTTAGAGCCAAGACAGTTCGCAGGGTTTACTTGTATATCCGGTACATGGGCCTACAAAGACCAGAAGGTTAAACCTACATAATTTTACAGAAGCTATCCACTGTCGGTTACAGCCTTGACACATACTGACTTGTCGTAAGTTCAACATTTGAGCTTTTAAAGAAACGCTTAGTAGTAAATGCAACTGCAGCTTGAATGTCATATATTTTTGGTTGCAGCAGTATTCAATTTTTATTTTTGTTACATCATTTTGCTTAATATAATAAATCAGTTTAAAATAATGTTTCTAGCGGTCCTTCTTTTTGTCTGCATGAATGCCGCTCAGCATTGTCCGTGTCTTTTGGCTTGGTATAGAAGACGCTAATATGGGACCATTCAACCATATCTCTTTGCGGGTAGATGGTTGAATGGTAACACGCTGGTACGAAGATCAGAAGGACGTGGGTTCGATACCCGCTAGCCCCATAATGTTGACTCAGCCTTCAACTCCCGATTGCGCGACTGTAGAATGAGCAGTAGGACAGATAGGTGCCTTGCAGACTATAATACAGTAAAATTCGACTCTTGTTAAGCTTGTTATCATCTGTTAATAAACGAATATTATTATTTACATAATAGACTGCACACGGTAGATGAGGCAGACATACAAGAAAAAGACTCTTAAGATATCCTAAACAGGCAACATACAAGCAGAGTGTTATTTATCAAACCTGGACTTTATCCAGGACTTGACATGTTGCTCAAAAATAGAAATATGTCGTCAATTAGAGAATCTTTGGCGCATAAATCCAATTAAATCGTTTCATAACAACTAACAACTAGGCTAGCTATTAGTTGCTCCCGGCCTATAAATCATAATTCAGAAGCTTTACCGCAAAGTACATCGCGTCAACGGCGACTGAAATAGTAACATCCTTTCCAGTCTTCAAATCATAATATTATCACATACAGGCATAACACATGTACAGGCTCCTCAAACAAAGAGAAGTTTGTGTAAAAAAATGTCCGATAGCAACACTTTAGGGCCTACGCTGCGACACAGTAATGTTCTACCAGAGTGGGAGTCACCATATCGGTATTTGGCATATATATAGGCCTCAACCTCATTTCCAAAATTCAGTTTAACCGGGCCAGTTAAAGGGCCTGAAAATCTATAAAAGGTGCAGCCACACTGCAAGGGTCTGTTTAGTAAAACAATTGGCTACTTGTGTAGCAAAGTCAAGGTGGGAAATTTCTTGCTTTAAATAATCGCCACTCTAATAACAACGTCCCATGTAGGACATAAAGAAGTCCATTTCACAGTTATCCCATATAGTACGTATGAAGAACATACGAAGCCCACGTGGGAATATTCTCATGCATGCATGGGCTTCGTATGTTCTGTATAATCGCGTCGCTGCCTCGATCTGCAGACTTGTTTGTGTTAGCTTGGATCCTGCACCAACATTTCTTGTTCAGGAATTAATTGACGATCTCCTTCCCTTCCTAACTGTTCTGTGCAACTGTTCGATTCGTGAGGCATGCCTACCAGTCTCACAGAAACGTTCCGTTCTTCTACCAGTTCTGAAGCACGATGGTCTGGACCAGAGTGATCCAGCAAACTATCGCCCCATTGCGAATGTAACTTTTTTATCTAAAATACTGGAACGCATTGTTGCTAACCAGCTGATTACTTATCTAGATGTGAATGAATTGATTCCGTCGCAGCAGTCGGGTTTCCGTCGGAATCACTCCACGGAGACTCTCCTGCTTCGGCTTTTGTCAGACTTCTATAGCGCAGTTGACTGTGGTCAGGTTACTCTCCTTGCTCTCTTTGATGTAAGCTCTGCTTTTGACTCTGTGGACCACTCCATTCTCTTACAGCGCCTCTCTACTTCCTTTGGCTTGGTTGACCAGCCTCTAGAATGGCTTAGATCTTTTTTAACTGACCGCTCAAATTGTGTAGTCCTTGGTTCGTCCAGGTGTCTTTGGGTGCCTGCCCCTTTGGGTGTGCCCCAGGGCTCTGTCCTGGGCCCGCTGCTTTATCTTCTTTATACTGCTGATGTCTGCTCCTTGTTGACGTCTCAGGGGCTTCTGCACCAACTATTTGCCGATGATGTGCAAGCCTACATCCACACCCATTCAGCCGATGCGGTGGCTACTGTGAGTCAGATGTGTCTGACTATGGATGTCCTCTCTTCTTGGATGGCCTCCAATCGGCTACTCTTAAATCCCTCTAAAACACAGCTCATTTGGCTGGGTAGCCGTAGACAACTGCAGGGTATCGACTTTCCTCAACTTACCCTGCTCTTTCCTCACATAACCTTTTCCCTCACAGTTCCTGATCTGGGACTTTCTCTTGACTCCGAGCTTACTTTATCTCAACATGTGAACTCAATTGCACGGAGTTGTTATTATCAGCTTCGTCAGCTTCGAGTGGTCTCTCTCTCTCTCTCTCTCTCATGATGCAGTTGTGGTCCTTGTTCATGCCTTTGTTACTAGTCGAATTGACCACTGTTCCTCACTACTTGCTGGCCTTCCCCTTGGTGTTTTGGGGCGACTAGATCGAGTTCTACGCTTGGCTGCTCGGCTTATTGGACGGCTTCCTAAGTACTCTCCTGTCTCTGCATACATGCGTGATGTGTTGCATTGGCTGCCTGTGTCTCAGCGGATCTCATATCGCATTGCTGCTCTGGTTTCTCGTTGTGTTCTTGGCTGCGCTCCATCTTACTTGCGTGATCTTTGCCGCCCAGTGTCTGATGTTCCAGCGCGTCGGGTGCTTCGCTCTGCGACGAGGGGTGAGTTCCTTGTTCCACGGGCTCGCTTGGCTATTAGGCAGCGCCGTGCTTTCTCGGTTGTTGGCCCTTCCATCTGGAATGACCTACCACTTAAGCTTCGTTTTTTACTTGTAAGCCATCTGACAGGGTTCTACAAGTCCCTCAAGTCTTTTTTCTTTAGTCGTGGCTGGGCCGGGAGCGCTCCTGAGTAGTTTCTTGAAGGGGCGCTATATAAATGCTCTGAATGAATGAATGAATGAATGAATGGAAAGTCCAGAAGGGCGGTCCGGTTATGGCTCTCGTCTCAGCTAAACTTAGCTAAACGAAGAATAGCTGTGCAAGAGCGGATCTATGGGCTACTGAGTTGTGCCAGGAAATGAAACACAGAAATGCATGATTGGGATTGGAAAAGGTTCTGCATTTCGGCGGGATTTTCCACCTGGATTTGCCTTTCAAACTAAACACCTTCTGAGAGACTCATGGACTTTGTGACTGTCTCTGCTATAAACATTTTACCAGACAATGCAGATCTGGATGAGATCAGATCTGAAGGACTTATGTTAACCGGATCAAACTGAAATAGAGATATAGATCAAAGTTCATATAAAGCTGAGCTATAATTATACTGTGTCGGCCAAGTTCTGAACTCATAAATGGACTTTGCAACAAGGGAATGCCCCTCTGTTGCGTGGTTTTATACGTCGTCATTGTATAATGGCAAGAGACCTCCAACGATGAATCCCGCATAGAGACAACAATAATAATTATTGCATTGTGGCCGACACAGCTATTGTTGACGAAATAAGCGCAGAAGGCTTTAGGCTTGGAACGTCCTGCTAAACAGGTCACTGCATGAAACGTAAGCCTAATGCGAATGTCTGTTTGGTCTTCTATGAAACGTTTTACGTCAATACATGACAGGTAGGTGCCTGCCTACATAATTACTTGAGAGAGAAACACACAAAGAGAGGGGGATACACATAGACTAACAGAGAGGTACTACTAAGGCGCTTTTTTGAACCAGCGCTGTATTAATTAGTGTCTATAGGCATAATATTATGAAGACATGCATGCACTCAGATAGTTAGGTCGATAAATAGGCCTACCTGAATGATATATGCCTACATATGGACTATGTGTACGTTCATACATGCACAAATACAGAGAAGACTTGTTGTGACTAGCCCATTATATCTACTGGCTGGAGCTATAAAGAACACAATAGGCCTGCGTTACTGGCTTATTATAATTTAGGCCGTGTGTGCATTGTAGCCTATAGGCCTACTTGGCAAAAAGACTAGCTTCTGTTTTCTCATAACTAGTCTGGCCATTCTGCTCGAAAGTGTTTCCCTACTCTGCACCTTATCCAGAGTATCGTACACGTTAACGTTCTTAACTAGTACGACGTATGCGACTCAGATAGCGCCTGATTAATAAAGCTGTATCAATGTGTATACTCAAACGTAAATGCATACACCATTGACCCAGAACGTGAGTGGTGCTCTTTTCTCTTCTGGACGTGATTGACCATGAGACGTACTCTCAGCACATCAGATGAATTTATGGGTCTATCGATATTAATTTCTTCGATCGTTTTTGGATCATTACTCATTAGCCAATGAAAGCTACAATGGTTTCAGACTCATGCAGGGTCCGTTCTCTAGGGTGTCCCCAATGGCTCCATCCATGGGCCGTTCCTCCACAGTCTATACATACTGGATCTGACCCGAGTCACCATAACACTTGGATTCCCTACCCATCATTGTGGGGCGCGGTGGTGTAGGGGTATGTTCGGTGCCTTGCAGCCGGAGGGTTGCGGGTTCGAATCCACCTCAAGCTGCCGCGTAGGAACCCTGGGCAAGTCCTTCACTCGCAATTGCTCATGCGCTTCGGCGTGAAACTCCGATTCAGTGTCCGCGCTGTAGTCGGGAGCGCCTCTGAGTAGAAATCTTGAAGGGGCGATATAACAAGTGCTCATACATACATACATACATACATACATACATACATACATACATACATACATACATACATACATACATACATACATACATACATACATAAATAAATAAATACATACATACATACATACATACATACATACATACATCAATTTGCTAATCACTTCCAGCTTTACCCCAGCCGTCTCTCATCGGATTCGCTTATATTGCGTCAGTTCTGAATAGGTTACCGTGACGGAGGTAGGAGGGTGGATTGGGTCATCAGATCGACTCCGAATAAAACAAAAACAATCTTATGGATCGGAACCCGACAGATACGGTGTGAAATTCATGAAGAAGAGCTCCTGATACATGCATAAATACACAAGTTTAAACTCATATGAACATACATACTCACATACATTCATACATGTATGCATGTATATGTATCGGCATACACCCACCGACACCCATGCAATGTTACGTAGAGGCGTTCATCGTCGATCTGTATATGATGAACTGTAAACTGTGCAATTACTTATTGAATATAATTATCACATTTATCAGGTCATGGTTGACGTCCCAATCGAGTGTTGTTGCATTGGGTAAAATGAATGTCGTAGGTCTGTAATAATTTATGGTCTTAAGTGTTTAGTTTATTGATGTCTATTGATTCTCTTCGGTCGTCAACTGTTACGCATGGTCGCTCGGCGGGTGAGGGAGAGGAAGAGCTGAGACAGACAGACAAACAGACAGCCATGCAGGCATGCATGCAGGCAGGCATGCAGGCAAACAGAAAATGATAGAGAACTGCAGCGAGAGTTAAGAGAGGTCAGAGATATAGAAAGGGACGCTGAGAGAAGGAGGAGGAGGAGGAGGAGGAGGAGGAGGAGGAGGAGGAGGAGGAGGAGGAGGAGGAGGAGGAGGAGGAAGAGGAGGAGTAGGAGTTGGAGAAACAGGAGATAGAAACATAAGTAGACAGACACAGGGAAACAGGCAAGAATAAAAGTACAATAAACCAGAAGAAGGAGACACCAAGAAGCGAGAAACAGACAGAAAAGACAGAATGACAGCAACAGAGAATACGCAAATACATACAGAATCGAAGGGGAGGACAAGAAACTAGATACTTACGGAGACACTCAGACGGTGCGAGAGCGAGATGCGGTCAGGAGTATAGCGGTGAGGAGATGGATATGAAGGAAGATGGAAACATACATACAGAGCCCTACATGGTTGTCAGTGATGAACGTTTTTTGTTTTTGTGTTTATCGCAGCATCCGATGAGATACACAAGTCGTCAGATTCGCTCATCATTCGGACGATCGAAGTCCAAGCGCGTATACCGTTCATGTAGGCCTCGATCTTTGGAAGAATATGCTAAAGAATCTTACATTGCGTTACATCATATCACAGGATCTTACGCAGTAATACAGTAGAATATCGCCACGCTTTATTAGTTCGGATAAGATTAGGTCAAATTAACCAAAGAATGAAGTCGCGGACGAAATTTTCGATTGTGGACGCGTTCTTCATCGGATTCCTTTTCACTCCTCTAGTTTTGCTCTTCTGGTTCGGGACTTGCCTGATCATCGACCTCGTCATTTTCAAATCTATCCAGTCACGCCTGGTCGCCGCCGGCGTCACCATAGCCTTCGGGGTCACCGTCGAGTTCATCGTCACCTACTGGCAGGATGTCTTCTCTCGTTGGAGTTCTCGCCGGGGCTTCGTCATCGTCTCCAGGCTGTACAACTACGTGCTGGCCGTCGCCAATATCTGCCACTACAGGGCCGTTGAGGAGTTCTACAACCAGTGGGCCGTCGAAGGGGGGTTGACGACGGCCCTTCAGACGGCGTCTACGTCCATAGTTCTGCTGTGGGGGATGAGGGCTGGCAGGAACATCACGGCCATTCCGTTCGCCATCAGCGTTGATACGGATGCTGACGGGTGGTTCAGTGCACCCACTCTCTATCAGTCTCCGGTAAGTAGCCTATGATGTACATTGTACACTCTGCATCAGTATCAACTAAATATATTCTCACTTTTTATCAGTATCCGGTGACTATGCCCACTATGCGTCAGCATTCGATACGTTTGTTCCCGTTTTATAAGCATCCGGGATGCATAATTGATAACATCATTGCCAGAATTGCCCAGGGCTCGTGTCTGAGGCCGGTTGACTTTATGGCAGCAATATCAAAGCTCCAAATGGCTCACCCTATATATGTTACAGGGAATGCGTACAATCAGGGATTTTGTAAAATGCCTGAAATTTTTAGGCAATATGTAAAATCCCCAATTCACTCGGGCACTTTACAAAATCTCTGAAAAACAGGGATTTTGTAAAATCCCTGAAATCTGATGACGAAAATTTGACAGATTGCCTGAAAGGAAAATGATGAACACAATCGAAATACACTGTTGCACTTGACTTTCCCTTTGAAACATTTGCACCTGTTTATCTTGACGCGTCCAGCTCGAACCCGAAGGTTTTATAGGAATAACCTCATTCGGTTCTCCTTTACAAAAGCTCTAACCCGAAGGTTTCATAGGAATAACCTCACTCGGTTCTCCTTTACAAAAGCTCGAACCCGAAGGTTTTATAGGAATAACCTCATTCGGTTCTCCTTTACAAAAGCTCGAACCCGAAGGTTTTATAGGAATAACCTCACTCGGTTCTCCTTTACAAAAGCTCGAACTCGAAGGTTTTAAAGGAATAACCTCACTCGGTTCTCCTTTACAAAAGGTCTAACCCGAAGGTTTCATAGGAATAACCTCACTCGGTTCTCCTTTACAAAAGCTCTAACCCGAAGGTTTCATAGGAATAACCTCACTCGGTTCACCTGTACAAAAGCTCTAACCCGAAGGTTTCATAGGAATAACCTCACTCGGTTCTCCTTTACAAAAGATTGAACCCGAAGGTTTTATAGGAATAACCTCACTCGGTTCTCCTTTACAAAAGCTCTAACCCGAAGGTTTCATAGAAATAACCTCACTCGGTTCGCCTTTACAAAAGTTCTAACCCGAAGGTTTCATAGGAATAACCTCACTCGATTCTCCTTTACAAAAGCTCTAACCCGAAGGTTTCATAGAATCATAGGAATAATCTCACTCGGTTCACCTGTATAAAAGCTCTAACCCGAAGGTTTCATAGAAGTAACCTCACTCGGTTCACCTGTACAAAAGCTCTAACCCGAAGGTTTCATAGGAGTAACCTCACTCGGTTCACCTGTACAAAAGCTCTAACCCGAAGGTTTCATAGGAGTAACCTCACTCGGTTCACCTGTACAAAAGCTCTAACCCGAAGGTTTCATAGGAGTAACCTCACTCGGTTCTCCTTTACAAAAGATTGAACCCCAAGGTTTTATATAAATAACCTCACTCGGTTCTCCTTTACAAAAGCTCTAACCCGAAGGTTTCATAGGAGTAACCTCACTCGGTTCTCCTTTACAAAAGATTGAACCCGAAGGTTTTATAGGAATAACCTCACTCGGTTCTCCTGAACAAAAGCTCTAACCCGAAGGTTTCATAGGAATAACCTCACTCGGTTCTCCTTTACAAAAGATTGAACCCGAAGGTTTCATAGGAATAACCTCACTCGGTTCTCCTGAACAAAAGCTCGAACCCGAAGGTTTTATAGGAATAACCTCATTCGGTTCTCCTTTACAAAAGCTCGAACCCGAAGGTTTTATAGGAATAACCTCACTCGGTTCTCCTTTACAAAAGCTCGAACTCGAAGGTTTTAAAGGAATAACCTCACTCGGTTCTCCTTTACAAAAGGTCTAACCCGAAGGTTTCATAGGAATAACCTCACTCGGTTCTCCTTTACAAAAGCTCTAACCCGAAGGTTTCATAGGAATAACCTCACTCCGTTCACCTGTACAAAAGCTCTAACCCGAAGGTTTCATAGGAATAACCTCACTCGGTTCTCCTTTACAAAAGATTGAACCCGAAGGTTTTATAGGAATAACCTCACTCGGTTCTCCTTTACAAAAGCTCTAACCCGAAGGTTTCATAGGAATAACCTCACTCGGTTCGCCTTTACAAAAGTTCTAACCCGAAGGTTTCATAGGAATAACCTCACTCGGTTCTCCTTTACAAAAGCTCTAACCCGAAGGTTTCATAGAATCATAGGAATAATCTCACTCGGTTCACCTGTATAAAAGCTCTAACCCGAAGGTTTCATAGAAGTAACCTCACTCGGTTCACCTGTACAAAAGCTCTAACCCGAAGGTTTCATAGGAGTAACCTCACTCGGTTCACCTGTACAAAAGCTCTAACCCGAAGGTTTCATAGGAGTAACCTCACTCGGTTCTCCTGAACAAAAGCTCTAACCCGAAGGTTTTATAGGAATAACCTCACTCGGTTCTCCTTTAAAAGCTCTAACCCGAAGGTTTTATAGGAATAACCTCACTCGGTTCTCCTTTACAAAAGCTCGAACCCAAAAGTTTCATAGGAATAACCTCACTCGGTTCTCCTTTACAAAAGCTATAACCCGAAGGTTTCATAGGAATAACCTCACTCGGTTCTCCTTTACAAAAGCTCTAACCCGAAGGTTTTATAGGAATAACCTCACTCGGTTCTCCTTTACAAAAGTTCTAACCCAAAGGTTTCATAGGAATAACCTCACTCGGTTCTCCTTTACAAAAGTTCTAACCCGAAGGTTTCATAGGAATAACCTCACTCGGTTCACCTTTACAAAAGCTCTAACCCGAAGGTTTCATAGGAATAACCTCACTCGGTTCTCCTTTACAAAAGTTCTAACCCGAAGGTTTCATAGGAATAACCTCACTCGGTTCTCCTTTACAAAAGCTCTAACCCGAAGGTTTCACAGGAATAACCTCACTCGGTTCTCCTTTACAAAAGCTCTAACCCGAAGGTTTTATAGGAATAACCTCACTCGGTTCTCCTTTACAAAAGCTCTAACCCGAAGGTTTCATAGGAATAACCTCACTCGGTTCTCCTTTACAAAAGCTCTAACCCGAAGGTTTCATAGGAATAACCTCACTCGGTTCTCCTTTACAAAAGCTCGAACCCAAAAGTTTCATAGGAATAACCTCACTCGGTTCTCCTTTACAAAAGTTCTAACCCGAAGGTTTCATAGGAATAACCTCACTCGGTTCTCCTTTACAAAAGTTCTAACCCGAAGGTTTCATAGGAATAACCTCACTCGGTTCTCCTTTACAAAAGTTCTAACCCGAAGGTTTCATAGGAATAACCTCACTCGGTTCTCCTTTACAAAAGTTCTAACCCGAAGGTTTCATAGGAATAACCTCACTCGGTTCTCCTTTACAAAAGTTCTAACCCGAAGGTTTCATAGGAATAACCTCACTCGGTTCTCCTTTACAAAACCTCTAACCCGAAGGTTTTATAGGAATAACATCACTCGGTTCTCCTTTGCAAAAGTTCTAACCCGAAGGTTTCATAGGAATAACCTCACTCGGTTCTCCTTTACAAAAGTTCTAACCCGAAGGTTTCATAGGAATAACCTCACTCGGTTCTCCTTTACAAAAGTTCTAACCCGAAGGTTCAACAATTCTTACATTTAACTTCGATTTCCGATTCTTTGTGATCTAGGAGAATCGATGAGTTTCTGTTCGAAGTAATAATGTCGTGTGGATTATTGGTCGATTTGTTTCTTCAAACGGAACAGTTTTACGACGAATTTCGAATTAATTTTTTCTGATAAAATTTTTCGATTATCTTCTGTTCAAAGTTACATGACTGTGGTGTCGATCTTTCGATTTTCGATTTGTGTAACCATATGACCTACCGTTTTTCGTCGAATTTCATCTCTCTGTTTCTCCTGATTGACGAATTTCGATATTTTTCCTCGAAATGTTCGCCTTTAGGTCTACTACATCGTGTCGCCTTCACGTCGATTTTCCAAATAATGAAATAAAGCTCGATCGACTCGTTCCCACGGCAACGAACAATCGGTCCAAAGATGACGTCATCAGAACAACAATAGCGAGATGACGGTTTATAACATTTACGTCATCAGTTCGGAAAGTAAGTAAGTAAGTTCGTGGCACGCGTTGTCTCACTTGCGTATTTTTTTTACTTGAAACATGAAAGCTGAAATAAATCTAAATCATTCCCAGAACGAAATTTCGTAGCGCAAGGTCTCTTATAGTTATACCTCACAAATCAATAACTGACTCGCCGAAAAAATATTCCTGGTAGCCAAAGTGCCGCCCCTCTGAAGCGGCCGCCCGGTGTGACCTCACCCCCTTGCACAATGCACACCCACGCGCCGCCACTGCTTGAAACATAGCCGGCGGACATGTCGGACACGCAGCCAAAGGCGGACATGACTAGAAATATAGCCAAAGCTAGTGATATAGTGAAACGCTTAACGACCAGCAATTTTGCTACAGTATTAAGAACTTCAATTATTCTGCAACTTCAAAGTCCACTGGACGAGTCAAGATAAACAGGTGCAAATGTTTCAAAGGGAAAGTCAAGTGCAACAGTGGATGTCAAACTTCGATTGTGTTCATCATTTTCCTTTCAGGCAATCTGTCAAAGTTTCATCATCAGATTTCAGGGATTTTACAAAATCCCTGTTTTTCAGAGATTTTGTAAAGTCCCCGAGTGAATTGGGGATTTTACAAATTGCCTAAAAATTTCAGGCATTTATCAAAAATCCCTGATTTTACACATTGCCTGTAACATAAATAGAACAGACTGACAAAGCGCAGCCAGTTACATAATAGAAAGGCAGACAAATCTAATATATGGGGTACAGTACTGTTGCTGATGGCTATCCTGGCAATAAAATTATAGGCTTATTAAATATGCAGACGATATCTATCTGCTGGTACCCTCGTCAAACAGTAGCGTGGTGTCGGATGAACTCGACCTCGATTGTCACAATGGGCTGCATCCTGTAATCTTAAACTAAACCAAACGAAGACCAATGCTATTGTGATCAGGCGGCCGACGGGGAGGGTTGAGCGCGACAGAATCCGCAATGTCATCCCCGGTTTTACAAGCTTGAATGTACTGAGCTCATGTTAACACCGCTCTCAGTCTTGCCTGTTCGGTGCCTTGCAGCCGGAGGGTTGCGGGTTCGAATCCACCTCAAGTCGCCGCGTAGGGACCCTGGGCAAGTCCTTCACTCGCAGTTGCTCATGCGCTTCGGCGTGAAACTCCGATTCAGTGTCCGCGCTGTAGTCGGGAGCGCCTCTGAGTAGAAATCTTGAAGGGGCGCTATAATAAGTGCTCGAATGAATGAATGAATGAATGAACAGAAGCTCTTAGCTTCGAGCCACATATAATCTTAATATGCACCAAGCAAGCAGTCATTATATGCCCTGCGCATCCTTGTCGCGCATGGCCTCAACGGTCTATGATGTGGTGCGGGCAACTACGGTGCCCCGGTTGCGTTATGCGGCCCCCGGCATGGTGGGGGTTTGTGGGGCAACGTGATAGAATGCGATCATAAGACTCCAGTCAGTATTGAGCAGGTTGGACCGACACCGGTAGGCGTACCTACCTGATGAAAACCCAACCTTTGAGCGGCTTTGCAGGGAGGCTGACACCAAATTTTTCTCAGCGATCCTAAGGAACCCGGTAGGTTACTACCATCCTAAAAGCCCCGACCGCGAAGGCACAATCGCTCCTTACCTCTTGCAAACAATGGTTACCTTATTCGAGAAACGTTCATAATTAGAATATTTTACTGTCATTGACAGATCAATTAAGATTAAACATTACCATGAACTGAACATCCTGCTTTTTGGTTGCGGCAGGTTACGCGACCGTTTCTCTACTTCATCGATGTCCTCATCACAGTTCTCGTAGTCTGGACGCTTGTTCCTCTGCTCTGGATCACCCTAAGCTACGTCTACGATGCCACCATCTTTCCGGATGACTTCACGCTGTCGATGACAACTGCATGCATCGCTGGCTACGTCAGCGTAGGATTCTTCAGTCTTCTTCAAGACAAATTCAAATCCTTGTCGCTGAAGTTTGACGACAAGTAATTCAGATTTATTATTATTATTTATATTGTTGCTACATTTTATATTATTGTTATTGTTGTTGTTGTTGTTGTTTTTGCTATTATTATTTTATAATTATTATTGCTGCATTTATAAATTATCACTATCTTAATGACAAGGTATCAGCCGATGGAGCTGAGCAATTGTAAATGAAGAATTTACTCAAGGTCCATACAAAGTTATCGTAGCAGGGCAGCTCGAAAGCGCACACTCCACGTTACAAGACGAGCTCTCAAATCAATTGGCTAATTCTAGGCAAGAGAACCAACCAAAAGGTGAGACAGAATGAAGCATTGCAATGTGAAATCAGGTTAGCTAAGGTTAAGTGACAAATAAGGTCAGGTAAGAAAAAAAGAATTCAACGTAAAGGTAGTTTATACTATGCAAAACGAGGTAAGGTGAATGAAATTAAAATAAATCAAGTTAAGGTCAGATGAAGTGACATGAGGTCAGATGAATTATGAAAGTATTACAAAGTAATATAATGTAACGTGTGTTAAAGTAAGTTAAGGTATTGCACAGAAATGTTAGATATGTATGTAAAGTGATGTAAGGTAAGGTTATGCAATACAGGCTAATGAAAAGTCAGGCATGCTCAGGTGAAGTGAGAGTGTGACACCTGATATCAGTGGAGTGGATTGGGTAGGATGCGCTGCAGAAGAGCTCTGGATTTAACAGAAAACGTCTCGAGAAAACTAACATAAGCTATCCTGGGAAGCTAGCCTATTTTATGCTAGTTTTTTCTCGAGTCATCGTTTTCTGGCGTTCTAGAAGTACGGAGTTTAAGATTCGTCTGAAATTTCTTACTAAGTCATTTTACTGACTCGATATGGTCTGTATTTTGCAGCACTCCTATTAAAGTTGTCCTTGAAGACCTGTACATTTTCGCAGCGACCGCTGGGGTCATTTTGACCTGGAAAGGGCTTGGAATGGCCGTCAACAAACTGGCCCAGGAGTTTCCAGTCTACCACGGAAGCACTGACGTCACTGGCATCTACGCACACCTTGTTTCGTTTCTTCTTCTGTCCATCTGCCACCTTTCCAGGTGCATGGCTGGCAAGGGTGCCGACATGGATGGGTCGATTCGCGGAGGTGCCGGCGTAGACTTCTCGAGGGCATACTTCGGACACTTCTTCGACGATTATATCAGAAGAACCGACGAAGATGAGTCTACATCTGAAGCGAAGAAGACGCAATGAGAGTGGCCGCCAGCTGCTCTGTCTTCCACACAAAGTCCAAGCATTTCCTTTCCATTGTGCACTGACACCATTGGGTGCTTTGCTATGACTTCATTGATTCATCCGCGGCCGTTCGATCGATGTTCTATCGTTTGATTTTGGTTTGCTGTCGATTAGAAATGTGCATCATTATAGGTATGAAAGAGGTTTACTAACTATTATGAGGAACTAAGGAAGTAGGTTAGAATCTGAGCAAAAATTGGTCCACTGTGGTTACTTCGATTTTCTTGTTCCCTTAGCATGCAAGGTAAACCCTTAACCTTTAGTAGGCCTACTTCGATAAACTGAAGACTTTTCTTATCAAAGGCCTAACATGCGTCGACTTCTACCATGTTAAACCGCGTTCCCTTATCACTTAGGTGTTAGACATGCAATGGTTTCATCTACCTTATTGATCATCGTCAAGTAGCCTAACTGAATAGTCAAGGTAAAATAAACTGAGACAACAGAAGATTTGGAGGTGGAAGGAAGTTACGAGAGGAAGCCTGTGTAGATAGGCTATGAGTTCGCGAGTTTTAAAGGTAATGTATAGAAAGTGGATTAAAGTAAGACTGGAAAACAGGCAAGTTCACTCCAGCGATGACTGCATTTAGAATTAAAATTTCAATCCAGTTTTCGGGTTTGCGATTAATTTAAGAGGGTTTAGCTATGAACCAATTAGCCTACTTTTGTTTACAAATTTATTTTGGAATTTCCAATTTGAATGAACAGAAGAATAATGCATAGAAGTCATCATAAAACCTTATTTAGTGCCACGGGATCCTATGGTCAGTAGAAAATGGGCTTTAATTTAAAATAAGCCTATTTTAAAGACGAAACTTCTTGATTTTATATATCATACATTTGTAAACGTTAGCAAAACGTTCATTCATACATAGGAAACTATAGAAAACCTGAAATGCGAGTTATGTAGATCTCAAAATAATTTATATGATCTTTAGGAGGTCTGTAGGAGTTTGAGGTCTGCCGTGATACAGAAGTCAGGCATGTTGTAAACTTCTCGTTTTAACTTGGATTTTGTAAGATGAGCCTTGCCCTAGGCCTACACATAGAAGTTCTTAAAAATTAAAATACTTGAATAAAATGTGGTTTATTTTTCTTACTGCAGCTATTGTCTGTAAATTCCGGATAGTTTTACTTAGGCCTAATCTATCTAGAATTTTGCAACAACAAGAAACGCCAAAGCAGAAATGTGTGATCGTATTATTTTCCTAAAGCCTTGCAATGTCGAATGCAATTCCAAACCATTTCAGTTCAGTGGTCAGAAACGCTAGTTAAAATATTTAGAAAGGAAAAGTGCACGATTTTTAATGCATTAATAGAAGTCATCATAAACCTGAATTCACTTTCACGTCATAAACGCCTAATCCATTAGAAGATTCCACCACTATCAGCTGTCTTTTCGCTGCATCGTAAATCAATCTTCTCCTAGGATTGTCCTCAAATCAGTGCATATTTTAACTGTTTAACTACTGCGACATTTGTCCCAGTAGTTTTAGGATTTGCCCCAGTAGTTTTAGGATTTGTCCCAGTAGTTTTTGTGATATGTCCCAGGTAATTTACGTTCAATGTTAGTTTCCAATAACATTGAAAGTAGAGTAGCAGACTTTGTCCCAGTAGTCCAAATCCGTTAAAATATGCACTGCCTCAAGTTGCTCCTGCATTAAAACGATTTGTTTTCACTGCAACGTGTTAGAGTCGAGAACAATTATCCGACCACAACCCGGATCGGACGCAAACAGCAGATTATTTTCAAAATCAAGAGCTAAATAGCACGGCGTTTCCAGTTCTTGCGATTCCTCAACTGGTCAGAATTGAGAGATCATCTCTCCAGATTTGTTACCGTGACTGATCATCCCACTACGACTTCCATCTTCTACCGAACAATAGTGAGCGACGATAGTGTTTCCCATCGTATGCACCACCTCATTCAAAAGCAATGAATACTTAAATTATATACCGAATATTTTAATTGAAGATCAACATAATTAGCTTAATCACGATATGTTACTTCACAGAAACCGTCCGGGTCTGTGCATTGACACTTGCGTGAGAACGATCGTTGAAAACATAATGAACATCCAGATGGAATCCGATCTTTTCGAACCGTTCCCGAAGAACCCGTTCGGACACCGTCCCTTGAGTCCATAGAGGGCGACCGTATAGGAGAAGGTCAATCCACGGCTGGACCCGCAACTGCTGACAGCCACATACCAGCGCCGTCTCACATTACTCCGCAGTATCCTTCCGCCGTTGCAGTGAACAGTCCAATATGGCGGCCTGTCGTCGTCGGACGATGATTGGTTGACGCATCCGGACTGTGACGACGAGGGTGATAGAAGGATGTGTTGGGGTCCTCGGATGTCGATGGCCGATACCCTCTGACGGCAGTTCATCCGGAAGCTAAGGCCCTTCACCTGGTCCTCGAGGTAAAGCAAGAGACTGACGCAACACCGTCTTGCCGGGTAGGAGAACCGATAGAGAAGGCGAGTCTCCGATCGCTGTGCCTGCTGGAAGATGACGAGGTAACCGTGCCAGTTATGACGAACGTCAACGGAACCGGAAATGACGCATGGCGCCCTCTGGCGAATGACGGACGTTAAGACCGGCGGAAGGATTCTGTCTTTGTCTTCTTCCTCTTCATCCTCTTCGTCGTCCTCTTTAAGGTCTGCGTCTTCGTCTTCCTCGTTCGTCTCCAATAAGTCTGTTCCGTTAATGAGATATGTACATTCTTCGAGGCTGGAACTATTCACAAACAACGCATATTTTAACCCAAAATATCAATGATCTCTTTGGGTTTAGGAAAAATTGCTACTAAGCTTACTACTACTACGACTACTGCTGCTGCTCCAGCTACTACTACTACTACTAGGCCTACTACTACTTCTACTTCTACTTCTACTTCTACTTCTACTTCTACTTCTACTACTACTACTACTGCTACTACTACTACTACTACCACTACTATTATTATTATTGTGGTCGTCGTCGTCGTCATCATCATTATATTTTTGTCCCGAGGTAGTTATGATCCCTCAAGTAGATGCGCTTCTCCCTCAGGATCTTAAAACAATTTTCCAGAGCCAATACAATGAAAGTTTGGAACGTTAAGTTCTGGCTGAGGAAAAGTGGCACGGGAGACAAAGACATTGCTATTACTATTGCTATTCGGAGCCCATTCCTCTTGCTGTTGCTATCATTATTGCTGTTACTAATACACTCATGGGCAAATACGGTGTTGCGAAGGCTATGTAATACATTGATGTACAATAAAACACTTTTTAAGTCTATAATTATAAGATTTGGAAGCGTGGTTTCACACATAGAGATGGATGTATTTGATTTGTAGGCATACATTCCAGATGCAAATTAACTGTGGTCTCCTATAATCATATTCTGAGTGTCCCACGCAGAAACTGTCGAATTGTTTGCTGCTCTATTCTCCCGGGATCCGTAGTCGTCGTTCTTGGTTTTCAGGTCCAGTTACTCCTGGCGACATCTGTATTCACATCTGGCAGTCTTAGCAAATGAGACCGTTTACAGACTGGCGCTACATAAATGTTTATAAGCTGCGCAGGCTGTATCATGTGGTCTGCAAACGAATATCAGAGGGCCATCTGGACCTCTGGGTAATTTACTGTCTATTATAGCGGAGGAATATATTATTTGATTTTTAATAATGAAGGTTTAGCCAATCATCGAGGCATCGTGTAAAATCCGATACACGCATGCACACACGCATACAAGCACACACGCACATACACATACACACGCATACACACGCTGACGGGCAGATACATACGTGCAAAAGCTATTTATTGTTCAATTTGTGGGATTTATGTGAAACGTGACCATAGCACATACATATACATAGCGCGATATATAGCTATAGATATTCTGTCCATTGCTGGATTTGTATATATATATATATATATATATATATATATATATATATATATATAAATTATTGTGTTGTCTGTCCGTTGAGGGTGTTATGGATATATATATAGATATATATATATATAAATTATTGTGTTGTCTGTCCGTTGAGGGTGTTATGGTCGTAGGTCGGTCTGTTCATCAGTTAAACAGCCTTTCCGTCATCGGCAGAACACATGCAACCCGTCAATTTGCCGACGCCAGGGGATGCAGGACACATAGAGAGACAGACAAACAGAAACAAGAAGACACAGACTGACAGACAGACAGGAAACTGGTGTCGATCATCAGCGGGACACAAACTTCGTTAGGCCGATGTTCATTGATCGGTCTTCTGACCGAACCTGATCTGGTTGGAACTGGAAGAATCTTCTTTTGTCGAATGGGTGGAGAAGGATCGAGTGCCCTGTGTAAAGGGAAACAAAGCAAATCTCTTACCACCACACCACACCCCCCACTTCCATGGGATATCTTTTCACAATTAGAATTCTCCAGTAATTTTCTTATTCTTTGCATCCATTCATTTTCCACACATTTCTCCTTTATAATTTTACACCCATAGCTTTTGCTCATTAGCGTTACCATTATTTTTGCCATTAACTTGTCAGATTTTCTTGCCTCAAAACTGTCCTCTTCAGCCGTGCTGTGGTCGGGAGCACTCCTGAGTAGTAGCCTTGAAGGGGTGCTATATAAATCTTCGTAATGAATTAACTTTCCTCAGTCACCTTTCCATATAAGTCTTATAGATCTATATCCCTATTGGTCGGGAGGGAACGTAGGAGAAGATATTGTGCGATATAAATGAGAAAAGAGATCCATTTCCTCAATGGTTCAAGCTATCCCCCTATCCCCCAAATAGGATAAATTTCTTTAATGTTTCGCCCTTGCACCACGTTTCCTTTCAACCACCAAAACTAATCTCACCCAGTAAATGACATATTGCCAAGTTACATGACAACCAGTGTTATTTAAGTTTCAATGTACTTTTCAGTTTGAGTTTGAGTTTTAGTTTCGCTTTAACTTTCCAGTTTAGTTTTAGTTATAGTTTTCAAATCTTTTCCGTTTTAGTTTTAGTTTAAGTTTTCAGAACTTTTCAGTTTTAATTTAGTTTTGTAGACATTCAACAGATGCAATCAAATGGCATTTTTTATTAATGACATTCATTTGATTAGCAATAACAACATATCTTATTAAATTCATGCTTTCATGCTATTGAGCCACAGTTTGAAGCACTCGCCGCTAACCGTTGGAGACATGTCCGCCACTTGGTTTGTGCCAGGCAGAAAAAATTAATTAAGTTTCAACTTTCAAGTTTAGGTTTAGTTCTAGTTTTGTACTTTTCAGTTTAGTTTTAGTTTCAGTTTTCAAAACTTTTCAGTTACAGTTTTAGTTTCAGTTAACTGAAATAGAACTTTTCAGTTAACGATAAAGTTACTTTCAGTTTTAGTTAACTTAAATAACACTGATGACAACCTCAGATCGGATTCTGCGGGTCGTGGTCTGCTTCCCTATGATTGGCGGTCTGATACTCGGCAAAATCACTATTTGAGTCATGGATTCGACTTTTTCGGGATGGTTTGTGAAGCAATAATGGGAAATTTGTGAGCACTGCTGTTACTTCTGATTCTGGTCTGTATGCCTTTATATCTGGTCTGTATGTCTGGTCTGTATGTCTTTATGTCTGTATGCATGTCTGACGAGCTTGTGAACTGCCTCTTCGTCAGTCTTTGTCTCCTGTTTGTCTGTTTGTCAGCATGTGTGTCCACTATGTGTCTGCGTATGTCTCTGTATCTTTAGATTTGTATGTAGGTCTTTCTGCCAGCCTATGTCTTTCTGAGTCTGTGTCTGTCTGTCTATTGGCTGGGCTACAAGAATTGACACGGGGGCGACTGTCCTAAGCAACCGGAAAACGCGATCGATGTACACCACAAGATGGCGCCACTAGTCGCAGTTATTGCGAAATAAGCCACAATCCGATCCAAACTCCAATTCCACTTCCTCCCAATCCTCCCACCCGTCCTACTGCTGCTACTCTTCCTCGTCCTATTCCTTCTCTTTCTGCTTCTATTCCTCATTGTTTTCTTCCCTTCTCTGTTTCCTACTTCTCTCTCTACTTTAACTCCTCCTCCTTCTCCTCCTCCTCGTCGTCCTCCTCGTCGTCCTCGTCGTCCTCCTCGTCGTCCTCCTCCTCCTATAATCCCTTATAATCCTATACTACTCGTGCTACATTCATTCCTCTTCCTCTTCCATTTACTCCATCTCTACCTCTTCCAGCGCTCGTGAATAGGCTGGTGCCCTGCGCTTGGCTTTCGAGTGGCGCTTTAGAAGTTTGGAGATAACGATTATGATTACGATATTCTTCCTCCTATTCCTTTCTTCCTTCTCCTCTTCCTCCTCCGAGTCGTCCTCTTCAACTCTTCCTCCGTCCACAGCTCGTTCTCCTCTCACACATCTTGCTACTTCCACTTCTCTTTCTATTTCTATTCATTCTCAGTTCTGTAATCCTCCTCCTAGTAATATTCTTCATCATTGTCTTATAATTATAATTACTCGTATTTGTCTTGAATCATTAACTTTAGCCTGACTCTTTTAGCTTATTGTGTTACTTGTAACCGGTTGCGTTTTGTCAACTAGATTATTTTGAAATTAAACGAATATTGATTGATTGATCATCCCATTCATCCCCTTCCGGGTCTTGCTCCACTTCCTGTCTCTTCCCAATTCCCGACATATCCTCGTCCTCAAACTGCCACTCCCCCTTCTGTTTATCCTTTCCATCTTCCCTCCCCTTGTCCTCTCAGCTGGCTCCTCATGCCCTTCCGCCTTCCCTTGTTTCGCTCTGTCCTGTCTCCTCATTCATCGCACTTTGGCGCATCCTTACAGCCCCACACCTCTTATTCGCAGGCCCGCCGACAGAAATTCCGAGTCCCTAGGCAGAGCAGTCACGGGACTGTAAACTGTCTTTAGGCTTCATGAGAAAAATTTGTTAAGAAATAAATTGAAATAATAAAAGTGCGGGTACGACAATACGATATTATATACAATTAATACAACTATGATTTTATTCACTATAGTCTAGTTAATTTTAAAAAAAATAAGTTTCAAACTTCTGGTAATCAAAAAGCAACTTTCTGGATTTAGTTGTAGCATAAAAATGATTATAATATTTTTCATAAGTTCATTGCGGGTTCGGTGCGGGTCCATAAAAGTCGCCCGGTCCCTGGGCATTTGCCCCCTGCTCCTCTCGGAGGGGCCTGCTTATTCGCCACCCTGTATTTCATCTCATCCTCTTCTTCTTCATACTCCTTATCCTCTCTTGCCGCTCTCATACCCTACTCTTCTTCCTCATACTCCAGATACATAAATAAATACACGAGATTAAATAAAATTTCGTAGTTTGTTCCGCAGTAAATTATACCTAAGCTTACCAGGGTAGAGCTGTTCCCACAATCCAGTACGGAAAGTCTTGTTCTCCGGCAGCGGAAGAGAAAGCGGTCCATCCTGCCTCGCCCGGATCACGCGTCTCGCTCTCAGAGTACTCGAACGAAGGCACAGTCGTGACGTCAACGATGTCGTCATCTGAATATGTGTTGTATGAAGTCACCGTCGACGTCATCAGTAGTTGCACTAACGATGATGTCACAACTGCCACGGCAAGTAAGTGGATGACGCAATCAGTGAAGCACGTCATCGTCTTCTGGGCAAGGGTGGATCATAGAAGTCCGAGGCTCCGAGCTTTTAACAATATATACTGTTTTATGACACTTCTTAATTAAACTTAGGGAATGCGTATAATCATCCATTAAAGAGAAGAGGCTCGAGCGGGTAGAATTTTAAGCCCGCTGCAAGATTACTGAAACGCTCTAGTCAACCAGAACGGGCGTTATAGAGAATCTAGCATACGTGTAATAGGAATACGTATACCACTGTACAGATTCAACAAAATATGTATACGTATTGTGTGCATACGGCCTACGTTTTCCAAAGCGATCTTTTGGCCTCGAAATTTTCCAGTAATCCCCTCATATGAATTTATCAAATGTATTTCATTCAGCGACCCATGTGGAATTCTGTGAACCCTATTAGCTCTCTAACTTCGAGAAATAAATCCGTCAAACGCTGTAATCACAGAATTATTATTTTTTAATTATTATTAATTTATGAATAAATTTATTTATCAATTGTTGTTCACTTATTAATAAATGTATCCATTATTATCAATTTATGAATTAATTTATTTATCAGTTGTTATTTATTAATTTAGGCCTATAAATAAGCTTATGTCTCGTTATCATTATTAATTTATTAATATATTTATTCATCAATTGTTAGACTATTTATTTATTAATAAATGTGTATCATTACTATTAATTTATTAAATTTATTATTAAATTTTTTAAAATAAGTTTCATTGAGAATTTACAAGATGTAAAGCTCGCTGTTTACAAGAGTGGTAGCATCACCTGATCCGTCTGACTCTGGCCATCTGCCGATGATTCCGCTGACTTGACACATTGACCGGTTCTGCAACTGATGCAGCAGTTGCCAGATGCAAAGTTGCAAACCCACTAACTGGATGCTATTGATGATGATGTTGCTTCAGGTGCCGATGACCAGACAAAACAGACAGACACACAGACAGACAAATAGCCAGACAGATAGACAGGCAGACATACATACATAAAAACACACAAACATACATACATACATACATACATACATACATACATACATACATACATACATACATACATACATACATACATACATACATACATACATACATACATACATACATACATACATACATACATACATACATACATACATACCTACATACATACATACATACATACATACATACATACATACATACATACATACATACATACATACATACATACATACATCCTTAGGGATCCTGAGTGGCCGAGTGGGTTGGTAGCCCGCTCTCCACGCCGGCGCCCCGGGTTCGCTTCCCGGTCTGTCGGTTTATCAGAGATTAATTTCTCGGATCTTTACTGCGGGTGGCTCGGTCGCAATATAAACGTGGAGTACAATACAATACAATACAACACATCACAATACAACTGGGGCGCGGTGGTTTGGGGGTATGTTCGGTGCCTTGCAAGTTGCAGCTGGAGGGTTGCGGGTTCGAATCCACCTCAAAGTCGCCGCGTATACGGACCCTGGGCAAGTCCTTCACTCGCAATTGCTCATGCACTTCGGCGTGAAACTCTGACTCAGCGTCCGCGCAGTAGTCGGGAGCGCCTCTGAATGGGAAATCTGGTAGGGGCGCTATAACAAATGTTCAAATACAATACAATACAATACAATACATACATACATACATACATACATTATACAGTGTGTGATTTGTCAAAAAAGAAGTGTGGGGGTCGGCTTAATTTCCTTGTTTTGGGGGGGCCAAAATACGCCGCGGCATATCCGACTAGGGGGTCTGGGGGAGCGTCGTAAGCTCCCCCAGCGGGGTCCCCCCGGAGCCCCCGCTATTGATTTGGTGCAATCCAAAGCAAAATCTTCTATTGAAAGTGAATTGAATGAATTGAATAATATCACCTTTTTAAAGATCAGTGAACATGTCATTTATGTTAAAGGGTTTGAAGTTTATAATAGTGGCATAGTGCAACATAAGAACATAAAAGTCTAACTTCAACATAAAAGTTGGCTGTACAAATGCAGTAAAATGCACAGGTGCAGGATATATTGAGGTCACAATTTAAAGCGAATGGAATCAGAAAATGTAGTAACCAAAAAACTTGAAACTTCTACCGGCAGTCCAGCACACGATCAATACTTCGCAGTTAGCACCAAAATCAATGATCATACTTAGTATATGTACCCTTGGAAAGCCGAGCATACTTGGAAGTTGGCACCAAAATACTTGTTACTTAGTACAACGCAAAGTGAGAATAATACTCAGCAGTCAGCACTCAAAATAATGAAACAATAGTAAGGTCCTAGGATGAACGAAGTGCTCGGAACTTCACAAGTCACAAGCTGTAACGCATAAACTAAATACTGTTCTTATAACAACTCACAAGAAATAACTTCAAATAAGAAGATATTTGTGTTCCTATTGAGGACTAAAAACAGAAATAATTTCAAATGACAACAGAAACAAGAATCATCAATAACGAAGTGCAAATTATTTATGATGAACTAGTCATCATGCGAAAATTATTGAAATGAAATTGTCATGTATGATGTAGCCTAATTTGTGATGAACTCTAGCTAAGTGGTAGTGACTAGTCTTTAATCATGGCAAAAAGTTTATATCTTGGTCTAAGCTCATCAACATTCCTTTTCTTCCCTGTTGGTTTGTCGTTGGCACCATGCCTGCCTTTTTTGAACCAAGATAAGACATACTCGTGACACTTGAAAAATTGCACAGCAGGGCCATTAACAGCTATCATCAATAGAGCACTGACAGTTTCAGTTTTTAGTCGGTTTCTTGTGTCTGTGTGCTGGAGATTCATGGAACTAAAACCACGCTCGCAATCTGCACTGGAGATAGGATAAATGGACAGTTTTGTCAGCAATTGTTTTAGATGCATTCCTACTTTCAGATTATCTTTAAAAGTAGCAAAATCTGATAGGATTTCAACACTCGCAATAGAACTGAAACAAAGTTGCTTGCAGAGAGCAGCAACCTCTCTGCAACCATACAGCGTTTTTTCTAAGTCATCTGTTGGCCAGCTTGTTGGATTCAAGACATTTGCAAGCTTCAATGTCTCTGTGCAAGGGAATCGTTCAGCTATATTGTCTAACAGACACTGGTAGAATTGACTTCTGAGACTGGTAAAATTTGCAAAGTCAGTATCGGTCCGCTTAAGCAGAACACCCTTGAAAGATCCTGTACTATCACACATGTCCCACATGTTTTTTAGACTCTTACCGGGGAATTCTTTCATGGCTAATAACGAGGCTTTCGCTTGGGCAATCTTCATAGTTGCACTGACAAGATTGGCATCATTACTTTGAAAAAACAATGACAATTGCTTCAATGTGCGCAGTGAATCTTTTAGCATGCACAATTGGCTGACAAAGATCCAACTAGACATTTGTTGGCTAAACCTTTGCACTTGCTTGCTTCCTTAGTCGATCTATCACCATTTTCAGACAACCGCAAAAGATGAGCATGTAATGCACAGTAATCGCGTAGTAGCGCTTTCATGGAAAGAAACGATGAAAAGGCCCATCTCACTTCAAAAATTTTGTTAATTTTGAGCAACACAGTATTGGTGTCTGCAGCTATTGAAGCGAGTTCCCTCTGGTTTTTGGGTGACAGACTGTAGAATTTGTACAAACTGTCTATGAAAATTTTGAAATGAGACACACCATTCACTGAATCGACCGCATTTTTGATAGCTAATTCCAAACGGTGTGCCATGCAATGGAAGCTCTGAACACGTGGAAATTTTTCCTTCAACAGCGTAGCAACACCTCTATAATTGCCTATCATGGTGCTCGCACCGTCACTGCAAAAGCCTACAAGCTGCTTTGAACATATCGCATCAGTTAAACCAACCGATTCCAAATAATTCATCAACAAAATATGCAGATCTATCGCAGTACCTGAACTGATTGGTACCAAACCGAGAAAAAATGACTGGACCTCTCCTTCCAGTTCGGTTCTTATGTAAATGATCATAGACTGCTTATCTCCAACAGATGTACTTTCGTCTATCATGACAGAAAATAGAAGATCATTTGCAACAATATGATGTATCAACTCACTCCGCATTTCGCTCGCAATGTGCTCAACAATATTTATGCATGAATGATTAGACACAAGCATATCACCGGTATTTAATCCATTAACTGACTGCAGTGTCATTAGGCGGGAATATTCTGCAAATGACAAATTGGATTTCGCACACTCGTATGCGGTTCTAAATGCAATCTCCGTTTTCTCAATGTTTGCTTTGTGTTGTAGCTCAAATAATGCCTGGGCCTTGTCCACGGCTTTCGGCAATGCATGAGCTGCAGCAGATTGTACTACACCAGCAGAATGTATATGCAGCTTAGACTCACGATGCCTATCAATTTTTTTAACAATGTTTTGGCTGATTTAGCATCTACTTTGCCAGTGATGAAGGCACCTTCTTCACGTTGACCCTGAAACCCGTACGTTTTTACACCACCCATCTTCTTGGCTTTAATGCAAATGGAACAACGAACCGCACCACTTTCACAGTATAACCAATCCCTCTGGCCGCACTGCCAAAAGAGGGGGTCGAAATTGGACCCCCACACCTTTTTTTGGAGGTCGAAGTGTGGGGGTCGGGCCTTAGCAAAGAGGGGGTCCGACCCCCCCAACCCCCCCGGCAAATCACACCCTGCATACATAGGCAGACAGATAGGCAGACAGACAGACGAGGTTGAAGTGGAATGATCTCCAGAGATAGATGCTCTGTCTAACGTTCGTCTCTTGAATCGAATGATCACGTTGTAGTCTTGCAGTCGGATTCCACTGGCGAGAAAAAACATCACAGCCGCTGCTTTATCCTTAATTAAGAAAGACAGACGGACAGAGAGAAAGACAGATGGATCGACAGACAGATAGACACACATATAGACACAAACAGACACACAGACACGCAAATAGACAGACAAACAGACAGGCAGAGTATGTTACTGCGCATCCCACAATCGAACAATACCTAAGGCAAACTCTCTATCTCGTAAAACATTTGTCACACGGATGCTTTATACTTAATTTTTTATATTTGATGATCTTTGTACACCAAAATGCGGTTAGCAGTTGGTTTTTCAATAAAGGATATACTTACTTACTTACTTACTTACTTATCCCACCTGAACTTTAATGGTAGAAAAGGTGCAGAATAAAATAGCATGAACTCAACAGACCGTATACAAGTTTCGCTTTCGGTGAAGACAACAGCATGCACAACGCCTCTGATAATAATTAGCTTCTTTTGTCGAGGCGCTATATAAATTTTCTTTTATCATTACAGCTACAATGACTGGTAAGGTAGGGCTAAGTGAGACAAAGTAGTTCCGGGTAAGGAAATGTCAAGCAAAGAAATGTATCCTAATCTAGTGACTTATAGTTATAAAGCACCTTCATGAAACCAGGGCCGTTTTAAGGTAGTCGTAGGCCCTATATCTAGGCACTGTTGCATTCGTAGGCCCCAAGTGAATGCCAGCTTTGCATTAAAGCTGAACGCATAATTATTAATAATGCATTCACATTATTTACTGATGTTATGATTAATCGTGATTCACGAACACTCCCAGTTTTGATTTGAAACCTCAATAATTATTGTGGTTCTGTTAGTTAAGGTTTTTTTGGTTTAGTTTGAATGTAGTTAAGGTTTATCTTTTTCGCAATAGCTTTTTGGTTCGAAACTGAATGTTGACTCTAAGTCCTTCCTGTTGTTATCATGTACTGCAATAATAGTAGGCCTAATAACTTAGGTGACCCTAGCTAGCGGGACTATTGTCCTTTCGGGGTTCCCTTTTGTGGCTAGTGATGAAAAATAATCATGCTGCTACTGTGTTGTGATGCTAACAATGGCAAATAATCATGTTACCTTTGTTTCACTTTAATGGCTTCAATAAAAGAATTGAATTGAATAATTAATGCAACATTTCCGGTTTAATTTAAACTATGACGTTAGGATGCTTCAACAATCAATAACATGTAAGTTTAATGAGCAATGGGTAGGATCGTGCATGTAGGACAAAATGGCAGCCGCGGCTTTGAAAGGAAAGGCCGCGGCTTTGAAAGGAAAGGCCGCGGCTTTGAAAGGAAAGGCCGCGGCTTTGAAAGGAAAGGCCGCGGCTTTGAAAGGAAAAGCCGCGGCTTTGAAAGGAAAAGCCGCGGCTTTGAAAGGAAAAGCCGCGGCTTTGAAAGGAAAAGCCGCGGCTTTGAAAGGAAAGGCCGCGGCTTTGAAAGGAAAGGCCGCGGCTTTGAAAGGAAAAGCCGCGGCTTGGAACCGAAAAGCCGCGGCTTGGAACCGAAAAGCCGCGGCTTGGAACCGAAAAGCCGCGGCTTGGAACCGAAAAGCCGCGGCTTGGAACCGAAAAGCCGCGGCTTGGAACCGAAAAGCCGCGGCTTGGAACCGAAAAGCCGCGGCTTGGAACCGAAAAGCTTGACGACTGTCTTCGCTTGCACTACTATCAACTGAAAAACGAGTTTTTGCGGGAAATGACATTAAATTTAAAGCTGTTATATGTAATTTTTCCAATGCAAAGAGCAGTAAGGTTCACAGTATGCAGGTTATTGCTTTAAGTTAATTAACTTTAAGTTTATGTCTTAAAGTTGAACTGTTTAAGTAGAGTAAAAAAATAAGAATTTGAAATTTCAGTTTTTCATTTTTGCGTCAAATTCAATCATTAAACTTAATTTCCAATATCTCGTTTTCAAAGTTTCGTAGGCCCCTGAAAAGTTCGTAGGTCCTAGGCACAGTGCCTACTGTACCTAGGCCTACTGGATAAAACGCCCCTGCATAAACCCGCCCATGGCTATTTCACGTGAAACGAGACACTATAAGTTAAGTACTTTCAATCAGTCTAATCAGATCTAATCTAATAAACTGTGATTTAAAATGACTTCTGTAGCGCCGCTCTGAGAGATCTCCTATGGCCAATTCACGTGAAGAGGACAACGCAGGGTAAGATGACTTCAATTACGGTAGATTCAGTATGATCATCCTCACAAGACAAACCTGGAATTGACGGAATTCCAGTTACACTCTGGAGCGCCATCGATTGATGATGCATTATTGTGCACTATAATAACGGCACTGCAAAGAATTAGAGGCCCCTCGTATGCAGAATTTATTAAAGTGGGGGTTAGAAAAGTAAGCGTGTCAATGTAAATTAGGATTTAGGCAATAATTCCCAGTTCACATTGACGCAAACGTAAAACCTCTTGTTGAAAGTATAACTAAGCGTGCGATTGATACTCAGTTATTCGCCAGATGGCGCCTTCTTCCGGTTCTCTGCCTTTATAGGCAGTTTCGTACGTACAATGTCACCATTCGTCTCGTTGTTTAGCCCTCTCTTTCAGCCCATTTCTAATCGTGCTTCGTCATCCAATCCAATAGCATCTTTCGAGGTCTTCCTTTGGTCTTTTTCTCTTCCATAGATGACGCCTGTAATGTTCTAATTCGCTAAGTAGGCCTAGGCCTATAGGGCTCCTCCTAAATCGCTTGATTCGGGTGTTATCATCTCCTGCCTTTTTACTGTAAAATGACAGTTTATTAAACCTTTGATAGTAGCTGTAATTTTAGGACCTAGATCTATTTTTATTCGACATGCATTTGAGTCACAACTACAAACATATTGCAAAGTAGGGTAATGTCGAGGACAAAGGCTTTGACAGCCAGACTGGAATGCTTGAAACTATTACCACTGCAAACAATAGCCTTGTCTTTCTACATTCTGCTGCACTTCTAGAATTCTGGAAACTACTGCTATTTACTACAAGCATACTTAACCATTCTTATTTTTCTATGTTACAGATAGACTTATATTACATGAAACAAATTAAATATTAACATAATTTAAAAGTAATTAACTTGTGTTTTATCGTTAGTGGATAAAGTAATCCGGTACTGCCCCAGCCAACACAGCCACACGGGAACCAGACGGTTACCATACGGGTTGTCATACGGGACCCGGACGGGATACCCGGCGGGATACCGGCGGTTTTTGTCCGCGGTTTTGAGACGGGACCCATACGGGATAGCCCGCCGGGCATCCCAGTTCATTCCCAGATGACTCAAAAGTGATTCCTGTTCTATTCCAGTATGCATTTTACAGTTCATTACACTTCAAATTACATTAATATTGTAATTGAATTACAATTACTGAACTTAAAAAGTAATTCAATTACAATTACAGAAATTGTAATTCAATTACATGTATTTCAATTACTGAAATGCAGTGATTGCTTTAGCTACATAGTACAGTAAGCTGTGCTAAATAGCTAAAGCAATCAGGTTGTTCAGTAATTGAAATACATGTAATTGAATTACAATTTCTGTAATTGTAATTGAATTACTTTTTAAGTCCAGTAATTGTAATTCAATTACAATATTCATGTAATCTATATAATTTCGTTTATTGAAAATAGAAAGTTGACAGACCGCAACTTCTCACATAGAAGAAAAAAAAAGAGGGAAAATAGCTATAATTATTAGTGTTATCGTCAGATGTCAGTACGGCAGTGAACCGATGGATTGGATTGAGTTACGAACAGTTCTATCTCTTTGATATTGACTTAAAGAGCACACGGGGGATGAAGCTACGATCGTCTTTATTTGGCAATTCAAAGTCATGAGGTCTTTGGCGCAGTGCATAGTTACGTCGGACTGTCGGTGGAAAAAGGCTACGCAGAACATGACTTGAGTTCCATATGACTGCCTGAAAAAGCTGATTGTCTGCCTTTTCCATCATACAGACTACATCAGGCTGCTGAGGCGGGAGGTAGCCCATTCGCTTGACTCGTTGTAAAAACCTTTGTAGACTGTTTCGTTCGCTGGCTGAGGTGTACCCCCACCAGGCCGGTGAGGCATACAGAAGGCGTGCAATTGTGGTAGCCCGTGTGACCTCGTGAAGCGCCGCTGATGGAAGACCGTGTGCCCTCAGAACTCTGATCGCATGTAGCGAGCTTGAGCAGGCACCCACCACCAGACGGACATGAGCCGATGCTCTTAAGTCGTCGGTGATAGTGACTCCTAGTATAACCATTTCGGTTACTCGCTCCATATCCATCAGGGGCGGGACATCCTTGTTTCTGCAGCCACGTCGGAAGATCAGCATTTAAAGTGTAAATTACGAATTACTTTGATAAAGTCGGCAACAATGCCAGCCTGCCGGGTTGACCAGGGCCACCCCTTTAATTGACTGGATGTTTCAGTTTTAAAAAGAGAGTAAATTAAAAGTTATAGAAAAAATCTAAATCATTTGCAAATTTTAGAGTAATAATTGAAAATTAATTGGTAATTAAATTACAATCAAAATATAATTGTAACTTAATTCCTACACAATCAAGTAATTGTAATTCAAATACATGTACAAGCATGTAATTGCAATTATGATTGAATTACATACAACACTGAAAACAATAAATAATCAACAATAGCTTTAAATGACACATCAATTTAATAAAGGAAAAATAATCAGTCTGCTCTGCAATATCATTAAATTTTTTGTCAACAATGTCATCAGCAGTATTGGTCAACTTCTGATCGGTGGTGATTGACTCCGACTTGGTCTCTTTGAATTGTGCCGATTTCAACAGCCGGTGACCTCCAGTGCTACGATCCCTAGCGTTACCAAACCACACAGCCAACTCGTCCACAACCAGTTTCTTCATACTGTCCTTGGTAGCAATATTTTGCTTTACAGCACCTGAATTTTCAAATATGAAACATTTAGATTAAAAATAACAAGTTACAAAGAACAATAATTTGACGTGCTCGGATTTGTATTGTAAAATGATATTATTCCAACATTTCTGTCTAATATTAAATGGCAATATTTACAGACACTGCCTGGATTGTCTAATTTACAATGTTCGAGTTCAGAAAAGTCAAAACAATCTCGACTTTCTCTTAGCCTCAAAAATGCAATATGGTTTTAAAGGTTTAGCACTGAATAAAGCACGGTTGGCAGAATATTGAATTTTTTATTTGAGACAAGCATAAATAGTCCCCATCATTATTCACGAGTACTTGTATCTAAACAATTAAAAAGAAGAAGCAAATCAAAGCAGTTCTATCCTAACAAGAGACATTGAAAAGTCTTCATATATTGCAATTTGACAAAAAATTTATAAACATGCTGGTCTTTAAGTTAAATGTCGATATTTTTCTTTATAAATATTTGCCATCAACACAAATAACTTATGTACACATCCAGGGCCACCGAGAGGGGGGGCAAAAACCCAGGGGCCCGGCGACTTTTAGGGGCCTGGGCTGGGCCCAGCAATTAACGTATGAAAAATATTATAATCATTTATACAAAGTTTATGATTTATGCCTCTTAAAATATAATATTACGGACACTTAACTACAATAGTTGCATATCTAAATATAATTTTGTAGGGTTGTACCCGCACTATTATTATTAGTTTTTTTTTAAAATTTCTCATAAAGTCAAAGGATAGTTAGGGCCCGTGACTGCTCTGCCTAGGGGCCCGGAATTTCTGACGGCAGCCCTGTACACATCATCTAACTTTATGGACACAAAGAAACTGAATTTAATACAACCTATAAACAGGAAGATAAAAACTGCATGCCCAGAAATTAACAGCGAATCATACAAGAGGCTTTAAAAACCATTTAAACAGTAAAATGACTCACCAATACTTTTATCGTTGAAGTGTCAAGCACCTTGTCCTCCACGCTCGTCAGATCCTCAGTTTCGATGGGAAATTGCACGCCCTCAGGCAGCTCCATTGCCACAAGTCCACCTGCTGCATTCAGTTGCCTTGAAATCGACAGCAGCATAGATGAATGTAGTTTCTGAGTTTGTTGCAGGTCCTCCAGACTGGCCAATATCTTTATCATCAGATCAGTCTGCTATCCAGATCGCCACCTACAAAATCAAGTCTACACAGATAACCATCATACTTCATTTATGAACAATACGGTGACCAAAACAATCTTCAAAACACATTGTAATATGCATAGGGATATTAAGCAGCACTGTGCAAGATCTAAATAAGACCCAAATGAGAAATCTCCAAAAACAAATAAGTAAATTTTGTTGTCAAGCAAATCACCTCCGATTCACTTGTGACGTTGGTGATATACAAATTCCACAGTAACATGTATGTATTATCAGTAAGTGATTAGCTGTAACACAAAATTGTGTTGACACTTTTGATCACAATGCAAAACACCTTTGGCATTCTTCAGTGTTAGCACCCTAAATTGATATTTATCATTTATGAATTAATAGGCTAATTCACTCTTTATTGGTACTATGTGTCAACACACTTAACAGACTTAATATCAGCTTATCATCTGTGGCAAACAGCAGTAACAACAATTTGATAATTTACTTACACATTCACGATATGATCATACAACTACTGAATCATTGAAAACTTATAGAAACGAAGCAACACAATTATTTTTTATAACAAATCAAATGTATTGCCACTAAAGATAGCTAATTCTTAATCATCAATGCATTTTAGCACAAGACATAATTATGTGTTGACTGATATCAAATAAAACTGGATGATACTTGCTGACATCAAGAAACATAACTTACTCTGTCGACTGCAAGTAATGATATTATAAATAACAAGAATAATAAAAGTTCATACATTGGTCGATCTGTGTATCATAGCTCCTTTGAGGCATCCTCTTCATCGCTTGACAAGGAGCTGTGTACAGGCTTTTGTGTTCTGATCAGCAAACAAAACACACAGAATGACTTATCATTACGTGATCATGTATTTATATGATTATGATCATGTATTTATATGATTACTTCATAATTAAAGTTGTGTTCAACTAAGATTGACCTACATTTGTTACGAAATAGTGCAGCAATCCTGCACAGTTAAAATTTAGTCAGTTTAAAAAAAATTTAAGATTATTGTATGCTGCAGTGGGGAACTCATGGCGTCACCCCATGGACCTCCTCCCATACCAGACCATACAGAATCCTTAGTAATGTTTTTAAAATTAAATGCTGTATAGATTTAAATATTTTATTAATTATTTTAAAAATTATAAGCCACAACTTTTAGCCAAGAGTAGTCTAGCAAAACAATTACTTTTTACTAGTAAATAAACGTTTTCTTTTGCATAAAACTGGCCAGAAATTAATCACGTCACCTGCAAATACAACAAAACACACAAAACTTAAATGACTGATATGCAAACAAGACAAGTAAAGACTAATGATGCATAACAAATAGGGGGTTTCAAAAGAATTTGACATGGATTGGCACGGTAGCTGGCAAAATGCATTTATTGTACTATGGCCGTTATCTTAAAAAACATAAAAATTTCATATAAAGGGTCGCCCTAAACACTGACGGAAACACGTACAGGCAATGCAGGAACCAGTCGGAAGCAGGTACATATTATACCATGGATGGCGAACCTTTTTTAAAGGTGCGTGTCAAAATACAACTAAAACATTTTTAAAAATACTGTCGCGTGCCCTCGGAATTTTGCAGTCTATAATTGTTTTTCTCATGCAGGTTGTAACTTGTAACTGACAAAACGTAATTTTTAAAAATGAATGAAAAGACATTATTTCAAAGATGGTTTTAGATTTGTGTTACAATAAAGTCCTTTATACAAGAAAATCAATCAATCAGCCGTTTATTGATTCAACAACAGCACAATTAATTAACAATCAGTCATTTAAAAAAAGTTAATCTGCTGATGCCGTCAACAGGACAGCCCTAAAGGATAAAATAATCCGCTATTGCAGGGCTGCCCCTTTTCCACATTACATTTACTGATGGCAAGACGATTTTTATGATCATATACTTATAGAAAATTCAACTTAAATAACACTGTTAGGGCTAAATCATAGCCAAACAACTAAATAAAAAAAAACCCATTGCAGTACAAGATTTAAAACAAACAAACAAATCAAAAACAAAACAGATTATAATGTTCACAGTTGTACATCTTAAACAATCTTAACTACAGGTACAATCTATCGATGTAAAATGTGAATTCCTACAGTGATTTTCTATTTCTAAGTTTGAACTTTTGGGGGACGCTCCAAATTCCGTGTCCAACAAATTTGAGTGCCACATTGGGCACGCGTGCTAGAAGTTCGCCATCCCTGTGTTACACGCTAACCCTAACACGTTCAGTCCATAATCCTAACCCAATCTCCGTCGCGACTATACGTATCCTGACCACAAATTAGATGCAGCCTCTGCATAAACTGTAGTCCGTAGGCTTATGTCAGGGAACGGAAATTTTGGGTAGAATCTTGGCAATAATACTTAAATAAAAGATATGATTGTTCTGAAGCAGAAAAACGTTGTTGCCAATTTTTCTTTTATGGTTTACACCCCCTGGCAGCCATTTTCCAAAATGGCCGACCGAAATTGAGAATTTTCAATATCTCAGCTTCTAGTTCACTTAGAATCGTGATCTTGGTGTCTAAACATGCATATATTAGGGCAAGAATTCCAATAAAACTACTTACAAACACTTATTTACACACATTTGTCAGCCATTTTCCAAAATGGCCGACCAAAAGAGATTTTCAATAACCCCAGCTTACAGTTCGCTTAGGATCGTGATCTTGGTGTCTAAACATACATATTTAGGGGCATGGATTCCAATAGAACTAATTACAAACACTTATCTACACGAAATTGTCAGCCATTTTCCAAAATGGCCGACCGAGATTGAGAATTTTCAATATCTCAGCTTCTAGTTCACTTAGAATTGTGATCTTGGTGTCTAAACATACATATATTAGGGCAAAGATTCCAATAAAACTACTTACAAACACTTATCTACACACATTTGTCAGCCATTTTCCAAAATGGCCGACCAAATGAGATTTTCAATAACCCCAGCTTACAGTTCGCTTAGAATCGTGATCTTGGTGTCTAAACATACATATTTAGGAGCAAGGATTCCAATTGAACTAATTACAAACACTTATCTACACGAAATTATCAGCCATTTTCCAATATGGCGACTGAAGTAGAGATTTTTTAATATCTCAGTTTCTAGTTCGCTTAGGATCGTGATCTTGGTGTCTAAACATACATATTTAGAGGCAAGGATTCCAACAGAATAAATTACAAACACTTATCTACACAAGATTTACAGCCAGGGACGTCATTTGAGGGTAAAGGTGAGGATTTCCCCCTAGTATGAAAATCAACTGTGATAGGCTCACGACGTGACGACTTTCAGTATAGCATATTCCAAGGCATGACAGCTAATTTATTTTGTTATACAATTTTGTAGTGTTATTTGTATATCAAAGTGGTGGTAAAGTGCTGGTGGTGGTAGTAGAAAATGTCCAAAGTTTACAAAATGGCAAATCTACAGCAGCCAGCATATCACATCAGCTGCAGGTGCATCTGCGGACAGGGACACAGACTGTGATAAATGTGTGCTTTGTCAAGAACTAACTGACGAAGTTCTTAAATCTCCAGCAGGTTCCAGAGACAGCACTGTTGGTGCAGGGTTAAAGACTCTTGCAGACAAATTGATGGTCTTCAAGAAGATAAATTGATTGTAATCAATTAATGTTTCCCGGCTGACGCAAGGTCTAGACCTTGAAGAAACCCTGAAAACTAATAAGGCCACATGAGACTGCAGTAAAACAAAATAAAACTCGAACGAGTTGTAAAGCTGAACTGGTTATATACATCGAAGATGCCCCAGCAGACAATGAATATGTGCCAATATTCAAACTGGCAGATCTTATTGAAATGTACTCTACCAGAGTCGAGCAATTAGAAGCACACTTGAGTTGCCGTGTGAACTCTACCGCTTGAAAAACAGGATCAATGCATATTTCCCGGACTTGCAGGCTCATACGGAAGGCCGAGGTGTCCTTCTTGTCTTCGATGAAGATGCTGATTCGGCAATGAGGAAGACATGTGACCATGATGCCGACACCGAAGGCATTGACCCTCTACATGTTGCAAACATTATAAGCAGAGTGATCCTCAACAAGAAAACATCTTGACAAAGCACACATTTATCCGTCGGAGCTGCGTTTGTTGCCTCTGACCAATCTAACTCAAGTCTGTTTTCTTTAGCCGTGGCTGAGCTGGGAGCGCTCCTTAATAGATTTCTTGAAGGGGCGCTATCTAAATCTCCAGAATGAATGAATGAATGAAGCCCAGTCTGTGTCCATCTTCTTTCTTCTACAAGCTGATGTGATTTCCAAAGATACATGATACATCTGCAACTGATGTGATATGCTGGCTGCTGTAGATTTGTTATTTTGTAAACTTTGGACATTGTCTGCTACCACCACCAGCACTTTAATAACATCTTGTTATACAAATAACACTATAAAATTGTATAAAAAAATTAGCTGCCATAGCTTGGAATATGCTATACTTAAAGTCGTCGCGTCGTGAGCCTGTCACAGTTGATTTTCAAACTAGGGGGAAATCCTCACCTTCACCCTCAAATGAGGTCCCTGGCTGCAAATCTCGTGTAGATACGTGTTTGTAATTTATTCTGTTGGAATCCTTGCCCTTAAATATGTATGTTTAGACACCAAGATCACGATTCTAAGTAAACTAGAAGCTGAGATATTGGAATATCTCTACTTCGGTCGGCCATTTTGAAACATGGCTGACAATTTTGTGTAGGTAAGTGTTTGTAATTAGTTCTATTGGAATCCTTGCCCCTAAATATGTATGTTTAGACACCAAGATCACGATCCTAAGCGAACTGTAAGCTGGGATTATTGAAAATCTCTTTTGGTCGGCCATTTTGAAAAATGGCTGACAAATGTGTGTAGATAAGTGTTTGTAATTAGTTCTATTGGAATCCCTGCCATAATATATGTATGTTTAGACACCAAGATCATGATTCTAAGTGAACTAGAAGTTGAAATATTGAAAAATCTCAATTTTGGTCGGCCATTTTTGAAAATGGCTGACAAATTCGTGTAGATAAGTGTTTGTAATTAGTTCTATTGGAATCCTTGCCCTAATATATGTATGTTTAGACACCAAGATCACGATCCTAAGCGAACTGTAAGCTGGGGTTATTGAAAATCTCTTTTGGTCGGCCATTTTGGAAAATGGCTGACAAATTCGTGTATATAAGTGTTTGTAATTAGTTCTATTGAAATCCTTGCCCTAATATATGCATGTTTAGACACCAAGATCACGATTCTAAGTGAACTAGAAGCTGAGATATTGAAAAATCTCAATTTCGGTCGGCCATTTTGGAAAATGGCTGCCAAGGGGTGTAAACCATGAAAGAAAAATTGGCAACAACGTTTTTCTGCTTCAGAACTATCATATCATGAATTTAAGCGTCGTTGCCAAGATTCTACCCAAAATTTTCACAACCCTTGTTTTTGCGACATAAGCCGACGGACTACTGTTGATATATAGATATTGGTTCATTAGTATAATAAATAATAGCATAATCTTACTTTTCACACAAACAAATCGATATCTTACGCATTCAACTATCGCTTACAAAATGGCGGTATGAATACGAATACCGCTAGAAGGCGCTACGACTCGGGGTTACACCAGACGGTTCCCGTACGCAAACCGTTGACAAAAACCGTCAGAAAACCGTACCGGATAAACCGGATAAAACCCACACGGGACCCGTGCCGCCGTGCGGTCGTGTTTGCTGGGGCTGTACGTAACTTTTTGAAAATATGGCCTAATTAGTTAGTGCAATGGTTCGAAAAATAGTAGTTACAGAAACGCATTACAAGTGACGCAGTAAGTTAGTAACGCACAACAGCGGCGCCGCTAGACGTAGAGGAGGGCGGGGCAAGAGCGGCCCCTTAAGGATTTAATCTAAATATCTACTAGCAGGTGAAAATATTGAAACAACGGACTATACCCTGTTATAGGCCATTGAAGTGGCTCTGCAGAGTATACAAATTATTTTAAAAAAATACTTGTCATTCTTTGGAATTTAACATTTTATGCAGGCCTTTAAAAAGCCACTCTTGCCCCACCGGTGGGGCAAGAGTGGCATGAACGGCCAGTCAATATGGAAGCAATGTCGTATT
>JACEVL010000071.1:5669963-5744963 GCA_020284085.1 Aporrectodea caliginosa
CCATTTCGCTCTTCCTCCCTTTCCTCCATTTCGCTCTTCCTCCCTTTCCTCCATTTCGCTCTTCCTCCCTTTCCTCCAATTCGCTCTTCCTCTCTTTCCTCCATTTCGCTCTTCCTCCCTTTCCTCCAATTCGCTCTTCCTCCCTTTCCTCCAATTCGCTCTTCCTCCCTTTCCTCCATTTCGCTCTTCCTCCCTTTCCTCCAATTCGCTCTTCCTCCCTTTCCTCCAATTCGCTCTTCCTCCCTTTCCTCCAATTCGCTCTTCCTCCCTTTCCTCCAATTCGCTCTTCCTCCCTTTCCTCCAATTCGCTCTTCCTCCCTTTCCTCCATTTCGCTCTTCCTCCCTTTCCTCCAATTCGCTCTTCCTCCATTTCCTCCAATTCGCTCTTCCTCCCTTTCCTCCAATTCGCTCTTCCTCCCTTTCCTCCAATTCGCTCTTCCTCTCTTTCCTCCAATTCGCTCTTCCTCCCGTTCCTCCAATTCGCTCTTCCTCCGTTTCCTCCAATTCGCTCTTCCTCCCTTTCCTCCAATTCGCTCTTCCTCCCTTTCCTCCAATTCGCTCTTCCTCCCTTTCCTCCAATTCGCTCTTCCTCCCTTTCCTCCATTTCGCTCTTCCTCCCTTTCCTCCAATTCGCTCTTCCTCCCTTTCCTCCAATTCGCTCTTCCTCCCTTTCCTCCATTTCGCTCTTTCTCCCTTTCCTCCATTTCGCTCTTCCTCCCTTTCCTCCAATTCGCTCTTCCTCCCTTTCCTCCATTTCGCTCTTCCTCCCTTTCCTCCATTTCGCTCTTCCTCCCTTTCCTCCAATTCGCTCTTCCTCCCTTTCCTCCAATTCGCTCTTCCTCCCTTTCCTCCATTTCGCTCTCTACCTCCCTTTCCTCCATTTCGCTCTCTTCCTCCCTTTCCTCCAATTCGCTCTCTTCCTCCCTTTCTTCCATTCCGCTCTCTTCCTCCCTTTCCTCCATTTCGCTCTCTTCCTCCCTTTCCTCCATTTCGCTCTCTTTTTCCCTACCCTCCATTTCGCTCTCCTCCTCCCTTTCCTCCATTTCGCTCTCTTCCTCCCTTTCCTCCATTTCGCTCTCTTTCTCCCTTTCCTCCATTTCGCTCTCTTCCTCCTTACACTCCATTTCGCTCTCTTCCTCCCTATCCTCCATTTCGCTCTCTTCCTCCCTTTCCTCCATTTCGCTCTCTTCCTCCCTTTCCTCCATTTCGCTCTCTTCCTCCCTTTCCTTCATTTCGCTCTCTTCCTCCCTTTCCTCATTTCGCTCTCTTCCTCCCTACCCTCCATTTCGCTCTCTTCCTCCCTTTCCTCCATTTCGCTCTCTTCCTCCCTTTCCTCCATTCCGCTCTCTTCCTCCCTTTCCTCCATTTCGCTCTCTTCCTCCTTACCTCCATTTCGCTCTCTTCCTCCCTATTCTCCATTTCGCTCTCTTCCTCCCTTTTCTCCATTTCGCTCTCTTCCTCCCTACCCTCCATTTCGCTCTCATATTCCCTACCCTCCATTTCGCTCTCTTCTTCCCTTGCCCTCTAAATAGAGATTTCGCTCTCCTCCTCCCTTTCCTCCATTTCGCTCTCTTCCTCCCTTTCCTCCATTTCGCTATCTTCCTCCATTTCCTCCATTTCGCTCTCTTCCTCCTTCCCTCCATTTCGCTCTCTTCTTCCCTTTCCTCCATTTCGCTCTCTTCCTCCCTACCCTCCATTTCGCTCTCTTCCTCCCTTTTCTCTCCATTTCGCTCTCTTCCTCCCTTTCTCTCATTTCGCTCTCTTCCTCCCTTTCCTCTATTTCGCTCTCTTCCTCCCTACCCTTTATTTCGCTCTGTTCTTCCCTTTCCTCCATTTCGCCCTCTTCCTCCCTTTCCTCCATTTCGCTCTCTTCCTCCCTTTCCTCCATTTCGCTCTCTTCCTCCCTTTCCTCCATTTCGCTCTCTTCCTCCCTTTCCTCCATTTCGCTCTCTTCCTCCCTTTCCTCCATTTCGCTCTCTTCCTCCCTTTCCTCCATTTCGCTCTCTTCCTTCCTACCCTCCATTTAGCTCTCTTTATCCCTTTCCTCCAATTGCTCTTTTCGAGTCCGACCTCAGATAGCTGCTGCTCGACGATTGTCGCGATAGTTTCGCCAGACTGAGTGGCTTCACGAGTTGGGAAAGCTGTAAATTGTTCTTTTACCACATTCTCAGAACCGGGGTTGTTACCGCCATTAACTTTGATAAGCAGACCGATATCTGTTCTATGGTACTGATCATGTCTGCGCTCATGTCAAGCAATATAGTGTAGAACTTGCCCACACGACATTCTGCGACAATACTGTCTCGAGTTTACTGACCACACATTCTGAATCAACGAACTTATGTACTGGGCATTGCGTGGAACATATGAAATTAGCCTACGATGATTGAAACTACTGTGGGTCTGTGATCGAAATTTCAGAAGTGCCACGAAATTTCCAGAGTCCGCGAAGGAAAATGTTTGCGGACCTCACAATAACAAAGTCTGCACAATAGAAATTCAACGAATAATAGTAATCTAGGATGTCAATAAGTAATCTAAACGGTTTGTAGTTTTTGAGAGCTGTTAAAATCTATATACGCAGTTGCGTAATTGCTTAATGCTATAGTAACTCGCCTGATCTTTGGTATAGCCTAATGATATTATTTACTATTATAAATTATAATATATAATACCATCATATTATAATGAGTATAATATACTGTTATTATGACATTGTACAGATATATTGTATTTGTACACCTAATTAATGGCTTCTCTCGAGTGTTATCTTTCAAATTTCAAAATATCAAATTTCAAAATGTTTTGTTCCTTGAACATTTAATAAAACTATAGGGCCTACATCATTACCACATGGCTTCACGATTCGGTAGTTGAATCCTTCTTGCTTGGTTTGTGTACCATTTGTTAACTATTTCTGCTAATTCTATCTGGTCAGCAATATGTTTATACCTCAAGGCTTATGGCGTTCTTGGAAATTGAACGTATTTTCTAGTTTTTATATTGATTTCAATAAATGTCTGGTTTGCCAGTATTGTCTGTAGTGAAACTCAAACACGACTCAAACTACATCTTAGCTACGAGTGACATCTGGTTCCTACCAGCACTGAATTTAAAGAGCAATTTTGTTCAGATGACTGCTTAAACTGCTATACCATTACAGTGTGGAAATTCAAAAAAGTTCAGACGCTCGTTCTTCGTACCCCCACACACTTTCGTCCCGGGCCCCGGCCTACGCATGGTCGCATGCTGATTGTGCGTACACAATTAAAATCCTAGCGGCGCCGCTGACGCACAACATTGTGTAATAATATGCATGTGTATTTATGTAGGCGTATAATCGTATATATATCTAAACCAAGACACACCTAGACACACACACGCACACACACGCACACACACACGCACACACACACACACACACACACACACACACACACACACACACACACACAACCCTGCATGCTTGTGGTTACAAAGCTACTCAAATTATCACACGCAGTCTGTGTAGTGTTTAGGAGGGCGTTCGATTGTAAGTAAGTAAGGGCAATCGACGATTGATTATTTACGACAAAAGTGCACTCGAAAAAAAGACAGAGACGGCGTTTTAATGTCGCAACGATAAAAGGTCTCCGCAAGGGGTCGCCAGGGGAGGCGGCCATTTTATGAGCCATTAAGTCAGAGGAGATAATGTCAATGAATGGTTTCAGGTCGAAGAATCAATTATGCTTGAGCTATATAAACGTCGTCTTGGACGACAAAGAATGAGTTCTAACATCGTTCGCTTGTTACACCAATTATTTGCTATTTCCTCACAATGGCTAAAGTACCAATTACATGCATATATCGCCAGTCTCTATGATGATCAAGAGATATTTATACGGTATATATATATATATAAATATATATATATATATATATATATATATATATATATATATATATATATATATATATATATATATATATATATATATATATATATGCCCTATGCATATTTCGGCCTAATAACTCCGTCACTGATCGTACTCTGTCAGTGCCAGTCCCAAGCCTGGATAAAGGAGGAGGGCGACGCTAATGAATTTTGTTATCACACAGTGTCGTTAAACTGAAGCTACTGAAACTCGGCCTAAAGGTCTGTATATAGATAGGCCATTAGGCCGAAAATGTATAGGCCTGTATGTATATATTGTATTATTTATACACAGTGAAGCCTCCGACCTCCTCGATATATAGCAGATAATCCATAAAAAGCCTTCTGCATTCTGACTACTTTCCTTTGCATACCAGCTACACCGTTATCTATAATAGATATAATTCTGAAACTTTGTCCTTCTCGTTGTCCGTCCCACTAAAGGCCCGCGAACGGGACGCTCAAGCGATACGAAACTTTTTAGGAAACGTTCTTATGAGAATTTGTAGGTCAACGAAACTATTTTCAACTCACAATTTACTTTAAATTCCGATTTTAAGTTTCGATGTGATGACATTTACATGAGTTCAATGGCAGTCATATGATTGTTTAAACAGATAAGTGAGGTTGAGCTGTGGTTTAAATGTCTTCAGAGATGGCCTATTCTTTACATGGTCTGGACTGTTCCATGCAGTGGGTCCTGCGACAGAGAAGGAACAGTCACCAAACCTCGTAGAAGACCGCGGAACTTGGCAGATTTTTTTATGAGGATGGTATACCCAACTAAGCCAACATCTGTTCCTGTTGTCTGCTACCCGAATGCAGAAGTCAGAGATACAATATGCATCGAGCGCCTCTGAGTAGATATCTTGAAGAGGCGCAGGCGCTATATCAAGTTTCATTGATTGATTGATCATTGATTGAAATGATGCTCAGATAACTGGAATAGAATATAGCTTCGGGTTCTTGCACATAGCATATACTTTGAGCCCAGCCAGCCATGCAGTAACTGGAAGACACGTTGATGTCTGCAGTTTGCACGCACGCTGTATAATAGGCCTACTTTTAAAATCACCCGCAATGACGCATTGCTCCATGGCTCACATAGATTAGCACGAAGTCATCTGTTGGTCATAAAATATGATCTCCCTATTATGCTTTACGGACGACCTGCCATACCCACGAAAGGCCTTTCAGAATGGACCAAAGAAACGCCGTATATAGTCATTGTTGTCTGGGTTGAAGCTAAGGCTGAGTGCGGCGTTAATTGTTGCCGTGTTGGAGAAAAGAATTAGAAGAAGCGACAGAATGGCGGCATCTTCTTTGATCTTGTCGCTAATCTGCTGGTGAGCTGATCATGTATAATGACCTCGATGCATGGATATGATAATCTCCATGATGATTACGATGATAATTATCATGATGACGATGATGGGTAATAGTCGTCTTCTCTTGCAATGCTTGCTTGGGATCAGTCCGTTCAACCCTCAGTTACTCGGTCTATCTATTCATACACCATCCATTCGCCAATCCATACGTATGTCAGTTCTCTATTTATACAACAATCCATTCATTCATCCATGCCGCCATTCATCCACCCATCCATCCATTTATGCATTTATCCATTCATCAATTAATCCATTCATTCGTCTATCCCTCGTTCCCCCATTCATGCATCCATCCATACATACATCCAGCTATCCATTCAACGATCCATGCATACACTGGCATTCAATGGTCATTAGTTTATTCATTCATTAAATCGTTCAGTCATTCAACAATGAATTCGATCAATGACGATCATTGAGTTACTCATTCATTCGCTTGGTGGCTGGCTGATGGGTCCCTAGCTTTTTTATCAATAAGTTGCTGATTTTGAGAATTCAGACGATTTTAGCCGAATTATTAATGTTTATAGGAAAAAGTGAAGACTACGGAAGAATTGGCCTAAGACCACCAGGGACGATTTGAGGTGCTTAGAGATGTCGTGAGATGAGGCTGAAAGACTGGCAGTGGACAGAGAAGAAGAAGATCCTGCCCCCGATGTACAGACCTGAGTGGGAAGGACTAAGTAATTAAGTATCAGTGTTTAATTTACTGTTCCCCTGTAGAAATCCCCATTCATCTTCCCTAAATAACAGTGGGCCAGACGAGACGCAAACTTTCATCCCCATCCCTTGTTCACAACGTTGTACGTCGGACCGGGCCTTCACACCCTAGCAAATACACCTGATGCCATATCTATACCCCAAGTAGGCCTCGATGACAGACTATTTGGGGATAATCACCTTCATTGCCCCAGGGTTTCCCCGGCGTTTAGGTTTCACAGCTCCCCTCACTTGACTACAATAAAAGAACAAAACCATATAGTTGTGTCATTCGCAAACCTACCGCGGTATAGGGTAACTAAGGGTGCCCTACGTGGGTAGAGTAGTATACAACAGAGCAGCTGGGGACAGTTAGGAGCCGGGTGCGTCAGGTATATCTTAGTTGCCTTGTTTGGTCATCACGCGTCATAAATCTTTCACCTCGGAGGGTGAAAGTCCGCTTCCCGCCCGCTAAGTTGTTGCCCGTCGGGTGCTGAGGGCCCTCAGGGCCGAGGACAATATGGGTGACTGTGAAGATTCGTGCCCCGCTGTTTAATGGGGACACCTGGAGTTGTCGGATCGATAGCTGACGACGTCACGTCACACCTCTCTCTCTCTCTCCCAACTCTGGATGAATGCGTGGAGAGAAACCAACAGCGTGGAGGAGACGTATATGTCACGTATAATATGATAGAAGGCTATGGCAGAAGTAGGTACAGAGACGGAGAGAAGATACGGACACACAGATGAAGACGGAGTCAGAGAGGCAGACGGGCTGATAGATGGACAGACGGACAGATGGAGGGACACACTGACAGACAGAACGACAAACTGAGAGACGTAGGGACAGAAAAAGATTGACACACAGAGAGGAACGTATACGGTAATACGGATTGACAGAGAGACCGACCTTGACACCCTTTTATAACAGACTATTTGGGGCCTATATGACGCCCTTTTACACCCGCTATAGATAGTCAAGTTGTAGCGACTTCAAATTTTTACCATAATGCGCATTATATGATCTGTTATAGGTCTTTATAAATCGAAAACTTTCTTTACATGTTCGTAAAGTAAGTTACGCTGATAGCTTCACTTGTTACTGCGAAAGGTTTTTCCAGTTGTTTTTCCTATTATGTTATTGCGTGTCATTATTTTTCAATACCCGGAGTAAAATAATCTATCAAGAATTAAATAAAATTATATCGAAGGATTAAAAACGTCACCATTGGTCATCGCCACTACCACTAGTCCGCTACTATAACACCACCACCACCACCACCACCACCACCACCACCACCACCACCACCACCACCATCATCATCATCATCATCGTTGTTGTTGTTATAATTTATTTAATATAAATATTTTCTTTTAATCATATTTTGTTACCAAATTATTGTTGTTGTTGTTATTATTATTATTATTATTATTATTATTATTATTATTATTATTATTATTATTATTATTATTATTATTATTATTATTACCTATTAGTTTAGTATCCCAGCAATTAATGCAGTCATTTTGGACGCATAGTGATATAGTCTAATGCACAGCCAAGAGAATCACAGTCGCTTAATATGTAGATGTATACACGAGCAAGTGTCATGCGTCTTCCGCCTGTATAGTACGTCGAGAGTTATCTTGAGACCAATGGTGAGTGCTAAATAGATGATGAGCTGTTAATTACTGGCAGAGACGATGATGATCTTGATGACAAGGCACTTGTTGATCACCGGTCTTCGCTCGTTGTTTGATGTGCGAAAGTAACAGTTCAGACGAATTTAGAAAGCTCCATTTGCATATACGATAGATTGATTGACTGACTCGTCGAGAGATAGGGGCAACAAACAAAGAAATAGACAGAAAGAGAAAGGGGCAAAGACAGGAACAGAAACGGTAAGAGAAAGGTATACAGTGTTCAAGACAATAGATGCAGAGAATCTATAAAGGGTGTCGAAGACAATACAATTAAACCCATATCTTCTACAACAAGAAAGGTCATGGGTAGGCTATACATTATATGAGTAGCAAAATAAAGCCCAACCTCATAGTATACACTTACAATATATATATATATATATATATATATATATATATATATATATATATATTTACAACTGACTAAGTAACTTCTAATTAACGGACCCTGGGGACATGGATCTCTCCTTTGCGATCACTGGAGCTCAGCGTCATCCAACGTACAAATTAAGAGCGACAAGACTCAGTCTTTGGGAGTCGAGGAAGGAAGCCTGCAGCAGGATGTGTACAAGAGGGTAGTTTTCTTTGACCCTTCGGGGCATGCAGTCGATCGATCGGTCGGGGGCGACCCGTTTAGGGGCTAACTAGCCCTCCCTAAATGCCCCGTCTACCTGGTTGATGGGACAATTGTCGCTCTGTAATTTTGCGGCGGACAATTGAAAATGAGATTGAAAGGGAGCAGCGGAGTCGATGACATGTTTAAGTGTTTTCGTCGGCTGGACAACCCCCCTCCCTGACTGTTGGGCCCCATTAGACCCCAGATACACGTCAAATACACCCATGCTGGCCATAAAGACCCGCCATCCCTCCTGCAGTCTCTCGCACGATGTCTCCTTAAAGTAGACATTAGTGTATAGATGTTCTTTAACATGCACTTGGACAATGCGCGCAAGGATATGCAAGTTATCGTAAACTCTAGACTTCTAAAGCGCCACTCTAAAGTCAAGCGCAGGGCACCAGCTTATTCTCGAGCACTGTGATTGATACCCACGTGCTGCGCTTCCGCATATCAATTCGAGTGCATTGTGTCTCCTCCTCTTCTGGACCTTCCTCTTGAAGAGTTCTGTTGCAAGTATAGGCCTACTATAGCGTTTCATTTGGCCATAATTTGGCCATAGTTTCATTCAGCATAATTATATTCCCGAACGTCATTAAGAATTACTGGCTTAGTTAGATCTGTTAGATAGCTGTGTGCAGCGCTTTTGTCAGGTAACTAAAAGGCGCTTCATTAAGTGTTTCCATACATACAAACATACATACATAATACATAATACATACAAACATAAACACATACATAATACATACATACATACATACATACATACATACATACATACATACATACATACATACATACATACATACATACATACATACATACATACATACATACATACATACATACATACATACATACATACATACATACATACATACATACATACATACATACATACATACATACATACATACATACATACATACATATATGCATGCCTGCATACAAACGTACAAATAAATGCAACTCCGTGCCTTTTCAATGGTTGGGCCATCTACCTGGAATAGCTTCCCTCTGGAGTCTATAGATCAACAACTGAAAGCGTACTCTTTCGCATGACTGGTCTGGGACTGGGAGCGCATCTGAGTAGTGAGTAGATATCCTCGAATGGCGCAATATAAATGATCAACAATGAATGCACAAATGAATGAATGAATGAATGAATTAAGTTTTGAATGAATGAATTACGAACCAACGAACGAACAAATGAACGAACGAACAAAAACACCGCGCTGATTGTCTGGTTATAGGCCACAGTTGTCATTCACGTTTAGTCTAATTATATCCACACCTGCACTTTCTTGCATGGATTTTGTGGCCACGCTGTAGGCCTATATATCCTCTGGTGCCCGACACACTAACGACGCTTAGTGGCCGCTCTGTAGACACAAGAGAGCGACGATCAGAAGGTCTTCATTGAACGATCCGACGGGTCTTTGTTATTTTATAGTCTCCCTGACTGGATACTTACCTCAAATTGCCTGCTAAGTGGCTCTGCACTGAGCGATGCCTCTTCAAAGACGATGGCCCGACCGATGCAGGGTATACTTCTTCGAATCAATTTAACCCATTTTATTCGCGCTTCACCCAACTGGTGGTCACAGCGGAAACATTTCACCCCAGTTTCTGCCTCTTCGTCGTCTGGTATACTTAGCAACGATATTCATGTTTAATGGATCGGGTTTTTTTATCCGTTAGGTGCACAGCGTAGTTTAAACGTTCAGCCACCAAGGTCCAGAATTTGAAAGTAATAACAATTACACGTCCGTCTGAAGACGAGTCCCGAAAGTTTACAAAACCTCCTTGTCACACGACTGATACCTATGAATGGTTGCCACCAACCTTAGGAGTTATCATTATGGGGCAATTACTGTTTGCCATCAGATTACAACATGTAAGAGTATGCAAGCATGTGTGCAGGGCCGGATTATCAAGTATGCTCAATATGCTTGAGCATGGGGCCCCGCTTACAGAGGGCCCCCGACCGGAGTCGGAATGCTGCAGGACAAACACAGAATTTATTACACCAAATAATCATTTGTTCATAAGAAAGAGGCATTAGTTCCAGTTTAAGTGAGTATTTGCGCTAAGCAAATAGCAAATTTGATATGTCAGCTATGCAACCAACTGCTGTGTAGGCCCCTACATGCGTTTCGTTTGACTCAGCTTCTTTTTTCAATATAATCTAGATATATGCTTACGTCACTTTTGGTTTTAGTTCGAACCGATTCTATCCCATGATTTAAGTTTTAGTTTTACACCATGCATGCCTAGAACCTTTCTGCTTTCCGGTGCAAAGAAACGTCAACTTGCTAAAGAAGAGACTGAAGAAATCGGTCTTCGTGTGCCTCTGCACCGTGTTTTGATGCATTTCTTGCACGAGCAAAAGTAAAGGCAGCGATACAAGTGCACAATACAACCAATGGACTTGTCTGATAGGCCTAACATTGGGAAGACTTAGACACATAGGGATGTCGCACTCCCACTCTCAACTCCATTATTAACTTCATCGTAATCGAAATCGTAAATTTATATAGCGCCACTTCAAGAAATACTCATCAGAGGTGAATACATGCATTACACTGAACATAAACCGACAGGTGAGACTCGCAATACTGAACTTATTGCACGTCCGTCTGAAAACGAGTCGCCAAAGTTTACAAAACCTCCTTGTCACTCGACTGATACCAATGAATGGTTGACAATTACTGCGCACGATGTGGTCGGGTTGATGGGCAGAAGCTGCACATCTCAATGGGCAACGGTCGCCGACTCAGCTGACTCTAAAGCGCCTTCTTTGTGAGATACTTAAAATGCGTTATAATTAAGTGTCGTAACAATACATACATACATATAGATTGGAACTCAGAGCTACCTGATGTATGTTTGGCTAGTACCAGCAGTAGATGCGCGTGTCAGCATAATTATTAAATGCAACGCGCTCCGCAACAGGAAGCCAGTGTATCGTTTCTCGCATCTATTCCGTTATAATTTTATGAGAATATTTCAACTTATTTGCTACTCGAACAGCAGAGTTAAAGACGGGTTGACGCTGGTGCAACCGGAACTTTGGCACATCGGCAAAGATGGAATTACAATAATCTAGGCGCGTCATGAAGCATGAGTGGAGGAGGGTCAATGCAGCGCGGGACGAAAGATTAGGCCTATGCTGTATGACCAGTATCTGACGCAACTGGTAGAAGCAGGATCTACAGAGGTGCTTCACATTGTTCGCCAGTGATAGCTCTGATAGGTCAACGCCAACATGACAAGTAGGAAAAGGCCGATTAATCGTCCGGAAATCGGTTCGGGCCGGATTTTGAACTAATCGGTATTAATCGGAATCGGCGCATCCGAGGACTACCGATCCAAATGCCAAAAAGTAATACTTTTGACCAAAAACAATATCTTCTTTCATTAATACAACAATAGCAACCTGTTTTGGCGACCTCCTGCGGTACCGGTAATCTATAATCTTTCTCATTGACAGTCCGTGTAAAGTAATGAAATTGTGACTCGACGGCCGACGCGTCAACAAAATGCATGCGGACAGTCTTTTTCTTAAGCCACGCAGTTTCAAATGTTAATTTATCCTTAGTTATTATATCTTTGCAAATGAAAATAAATATTGCTAATTAATCGGATCGATTCTGGATTCGGCCTAAAAAGCAGGTCAAATATCCGGTTACTATCCGGAATCGCAGAATGGCAAAAAATGCCAATCGGCCATTCCCTAATGACAAATTGTATTGTATTGTATTTGATAATTTATAAAAAATACAAATACAACCAGGCTACGGACAACAACCTGTTGAGTCCATTCAGTGAATCATGATCTATAAGCGATATCCGTCAACCTTTGATTGCGCCTCTTGACGAGTGCCCAACCAAATAGACTGTGTCTTTGTCGGATTCAGCCGCAGCCGATTTGAAGACGTTCAACTCTGTGCTATGGTTACATTGCTCCGTGCCGAAGACACAGAAGCCTTGTGCATTTCAATCGAGTTGCTATAGAACCCTAAAGGCTACAGATTAGATTATATTAGATTAGATACTTTGACATCTACCAGGCCTATGTATATTAATGTAATTCATATAGAGGGACTTTATTCACGTCGCCGACCTAGGTGCCTTTACAAATACGACGAAATGAAATTCAATGCCAGTACTAACTACTAAATATAAAAGAACCACAAAGATAGCATTCAATGCATGACTTTCAGATAAAATTTAGAGCTGACTCTTGAAGTTATCGACTGGTAATAATTAGCACACACGCACATAGCAGAACAGAGTATAGGCTATAGGCTATGCGAACCTAGAGACTGCGACAAGTTCTATAGATAAGAACAGCGCGATGAACTCAAGATAAATTAAGTAGGCCTAAATGAATCGTTGACTGAAACAGGTAATGGGTATAAGCTGAAGCTCTGAGTTTAACAATTCTTTGAATAAAAATGCTTGAGTAAAATCATGCATATAAATGTTGAGCTACATATATACGTAATCATTGGAAATCTTCTGAATAAACTTGGACAATAACTCAGCTCAACGATCGAATTAACTTAACCTTCGTATTCCATTTCATACTTCAAAAGGCAGAGTGAATTTCAATTAACATTTACACGCACTGAACACGCAGAGTTAATTTCAATGAATATTTACACGAAGCAAGTCCATTTCCATTGCAAAAGTCTTCGTATACACAACGCATCGTTCTCTGATCTTGGATGTTGTATTCCTTAACTTAGCTGCTGATGCAACTGGATCTGGGGATGAAATCGTTGAAGATGCTGAGGATTCAAAATGTTAGCATCAGTTGGTTGACCCATTGATATAGCTTGTCTGCTGTAAGTTCGTATCTGATCGTGATGATTATTAACCGATTGAGCCATGGGCATGCATTCGAAGCCCGACTGCTTGGGAGGGTCTGGATGAGTATGGGGCGGGACAGAAGGAGGAACTGGGTGGAAGTTGCGGTATGGGTCATAGAACGTCTGCGGTTGACTGAACGGAGTGGCGATCCGAGCGGAGGCCTTGGACTCTGAATCGGACAGCTCTGACTCGGTGATGGTGAGGTCCTTGTGGCGGTCACAGGGTCCTTCACCTCCTCCTCCTCCCTCGCAGTTAAAACACCCTTCGACGCTGAACGTCCCTCCACTGGCCCCGATCACTCGCTTCTCCTTCTGCCGACGATTGCAGAACCACACCCTTACGACCTCCTTCTCCAGGTGCAGCTCGTCGGACAGCTGGAGTATCTCCTTCGGCGTCGGCTTCTGCTGGCAGCTGAACTTCCTCTCCAGCGCCGACTTTGCCACCTGCTCGATGCTCGTCCTCTTCTTCCGCCGCCTCGCCTGCATCGCCGTCTGCTTCTCGGTCTCGGTAATCCCACCAGCCGTCGTCGTCGTGGGCGGCGTCAGCATCCCGGCCGCTGCAGCGTCGGCCGCCTCCAGCCACTTCTCCAGCACAGGCCTCAGCTTCCACATGTTCTTCGAGCTGAGCTGGAGCGCCTCGAAGCGGCAGATCGTCGTCTGGGAGAAGACCGTCCCGTAGATGGACCCTAGGGCCAGACCGACGTCTGCCTGCGTGTATCCCATCTGGATCCGTTTCTGCTTGAAGCGCTTGGCAAATCGTTCCAGTTCGGCGTTCGTTACCTCCCCCGAGGAGAGGTCGTCCAGTGACTTGGATTCGAGGCCGTCTGGTAGAGGGACTACACCTGACCAGGTCGTCTCTGCGGGGAGGTCGAAAGGGACGGCGTCGTAGTAGGGACACTGAGGAACAAAAGGAATCGCAGGGTGTTCGTCTTTGACGGGTGCGGAGGGTAGAGCAGAAGGGAAGCAGGAAGCATCCTTGCATCTTGTGGCGGGATACTGCAACTGCGGTGGAGTATCGTTACCTTGGTAACAGACGAAGCCCGGTTTCATCTGTTGTAACTGCTGATGTTGCAACTGCTGTTGCATCTGTTGTTGTTGTTGTAGCTGTTGCTGTTGAACATGGTGCTGTTGTTGCTGTGAAATATTTTGAAAGACGAGAAACCTTGGATCCAAGACGGATGGTTTTATATCCGCGTACTTCTCGTACCTTTGGTCGAGGTTCTGCCCGGTTTTACCCACTGGTGTAGTCGGCCAATCCTTTCCGTAGCCAGTCCACTGTCGATCCAGATGGTACTGCGTCTGGGGTACGTGTCCTTGCGGGTACTGGTGAAGGTACGGTGTTGGGGCGGATCCGTACACATCGTGCTGTGCGTGGCTGTACTGATTCGGAAGAAGGCAAGATCTGCCATAGGCATTACTGTAGTATGCATCCGATGTTGTCTTCATAATTATCTAGAATTTCACATCATAATGATTCATTACAAGACAATTTTGAGTGGACATTGCACTCAAACTCTAATCGTTTACATGTAGCCAAAACTATGGCGTTCTGATGTTAAAATGTGTTTAGATAATCCTTGACGCATGTGTAAGAAATTAAGGGACCAGCGTAGCTGGATGTTTGGGCCCTTATAGTAAACTAATGAAGAAATTGTAACTTCATTGATGTTTGAAGGCCAGTTAAGGCTCATTTCGGTTTGTCAATCGACCAAACCAATCAATCGTTAATCAGTCAATAAGTCAATTAGTCAATCGTTAATAAATTAGTCAACAAATCAATCAGTCAGTTAGCCAATAATTGGCGTTGACTTATTTATTCCTAAACGAATTAACTTATTTCCTAAATTCAAACACCGATTAATCATATTAGAACAAAATGGTCAAAATGCCGACTCTAATTATATGCATGTACAAAGACTGAAGGTAATATAATAAATTTGTTATATAGTAATAGCAGCGACAAAAACCGAATGCAACATATGAAATATCTTCTAAGTGTAATAATCATGGCATCAACTGTTAAAGCACAGATATTAAAGCGACTCAAAAGCCAGTTAAACAACTAGACAACAACTGGTCAACTATTCCAACAACTACGAAACACTTGGACGAGAACTGGGTAACCAATCCGACAATTGAAAAACAACTTGTTGTACTCTTTTTTATTAAGATGTAGCCTATATATGTAGGCCTACACCAGAGTGCAGTTATGCAACTGGTATAATAAAGAACGTACTTACTTACTTAACTGGATACAACTAGAAAACAACTGATTCGACAAATAGACAACAATTGAACGATGACTATAGGCCTACAACCATTTTACGTATGTTTAGTGCAAGACTTTCTTGGTATCAAGGCATGAAACTCCGTATCCATAAATGTATTACTTCGCTAAATTACTACAGGCCTAAGCTGTAGGCCTACGCATTGCTTACGCAAGTATTTAAACTTAAATTCGTGTGCAAAATCGAACAGATTTGGTCAAAGCAAAGATATCTGAAACTTAGTACATTTGAATTCAAAATGACCTGGTATCATGAAAGCATAATTTCAGTAGGCTATAACTGAATTTTTACAAATACACTGCTATTAGCTTAGTTAAAATCAAAACATTAAACCTCGAATCTTGAACAAAATATAACTGAAAACAGAATACGTTACCATTCAGCTGTCATTCAACGTCAAATACGTAAAACCGTTCCGGTTATATTGAAAATAAATATGTAAAACCTGAGAAAGATAACTAATTTGACTAGAATTTTTAGATTATGACATTAAGACTAAGTAATGCTTGAGGCCTATATAGTCCGATGTGATACCGTAGCCGGTTGAAAATAAACGATGTGTATGTAGTAAACTGTCGTCGGTACGTATCGGACAAATGTTCCGGGCAGATGAGGGGTAAACAAGCTGAACGATTGGCCACTTGTTGACTAAGTAGATCGGACCAAGGAAACGGTTTTTGATTGGCAGTCGGGCCCCTCTCTATCTCTTCCTTTATTGGCCCGTGATTTATTGAGCGTGAAGTCATATCCCGCCTGGCGAGGGGGTGTTTGTGCGGAGGGGGAATTGGCGGGGGTGAGGGACCACTTGAGGCGCCAAGAGCTCGCTTAAAGACCAATACGAGGCGTCTCGCTTCATCGCCTCTGTGGCATCACGCGCCGAACGCTATCAGTTAGCGTTCACAGCGATTGTCCGATTGAGGGATATATTGTTCGATATATCGACTGATTAATCGATGAATGAATCGATCGATAGATTTATATGGCGGTTTCAATTTGCTTTGAAGTTTTTTCTGGAAGGGATAACGTATTTCGTAGATATGAGGGACATTTTGCTTTTGCGTTCATCTGAGACGCAGTTTCCGTTAGTCTGTTTTAACGAACGCCAAACTTTAAGTCTATTCACAGTAATCAGTACAGAATACTTTGAACCTTTGAGATTGCAGACTAACGGAGTTTGAATGAACTATAAACGTTCTCCAAGTTTGGTGCTAGTTAAAACGAAGAACCGCTCACTATAATCAGATGTATAATCAGATAACGGTCAATGCTTCTTAAGTGGTCGTCAGAACATAGAGTCCTCTTTCATCGTCCAAGAATGTTGGTTGTACAGAACTTGTAATCAAACAACTTCAAAGGAAGTCGAAACTACGGTATCACTATAGATCGATCTTTTCCCATGGATCCAGGCATTGCTATCCAGCATTCTTTGCCAGAAAATATAGCATTTATTTGGGGCCTCTTTTAACTGTTTCAAAAGTGAAACATGCGTTCGCTCCATGTATCCACTACATCATTCTATATCCGCATGATTATAACACCCGTCTACATGGAGAAATTCTATCAAGAGGAATTCTGACATTTGGTATTGGCCTATCCAGTGTTGAGTTGAGGTTTATAGCAACCAGGACTTTCGACGTCCACCCATCTTATGGTATCTAGTGTTTAGCGACATATTATTGCAGCCAGGACTCTCGACTTCAACCTTACCCCCACTTGCCCTATCTCTATTCCAGTATTTCGTGGTTAGAAGCCATGGCACGCGCAGGTATAGGGCCTACGTGACAAGGTTTGCACGGGTGCATATAGTGTTTACAAATGCAAAACAGGGTTATTAGATATTTGCTCATTTAATTAAAGTTATCGGAACAAACGTCAAGTACATTAGCCCTTACCAATGACTACTCCTTAAATCAGAGTCAGCTTAAGCTTGTTCCATATCAGTTGTGCATCAGGTTAACTATAGATCAAAGAAGCGTTTATTTGCCCTGTAGATCGCAGATAATTACACAGAACAAAGGATAGTTAGGGTTGCGCAAGAACCTGTTGAGGAGAGGAAACTTTAGTATTTACGTAGATTTGAAGAAACTTTATTAGGCCTATAGTCACAGCCAGTTTGAAGCATGACTAAGCATTTAATCAGTGTTAAAGCCGACTTCTTTTCTGGCTGTTTATAGCAAAACGATTTTGTTACATTTGTTACATATCAGACTTACAAGCAACTCAGATATTAGCGCTCACTAACATTAGTAAAAATCTTGCTCTCTGATTCACACATACATGTATTGTACCATTCTCCTGGAAAAGCCTGCCAATACATTTACGTACTATTGCCTTTTACTGCATGCGCGGCATATATTTACAATGTATCTCCTCAAACACACTTGTTTAGACCAGGTTGATAATTATAAGTGCAGCGCTTTTGTGAGGTAACTAAATGCGCTATATTATGTCTTGATATATGTAGTGGAATTTAATAAACTATGGCACAATGGCGTCGGAACGATTGTAAGAAGAAAGGGGTGCCTGTTACATTATAGAATTAGGGAGTTCGCATCCTGGGTTCAAAATACAAATGCGCACTTATTCCGTCCGCGTCGCTTGCTTGATCACTGTACAAAAGACCTTCAATTGTTTCACTGAGCACTCTCGACTTACTGCAGTCACTTTACCGATAGTATTGTACCCTCCTCGAAAACAGGAATGACCCTGTTAAAGCGACGAAGGGTCAGTTTAATGACAAATCAGTTACATTAAAATATGAATCACCTTGTGTGGTTTACCTTCTCCGATGAACACGGTCCCCAATGACCATTGTTAAAAGACTCCTGATTCTAATGAGAGGGGCAATACTTCTGACAAGCTCATGCCAAGGAACATTTGCGCATCGAAAGTTGCCTTAGAAATTTTATTGTTACATTACATGTCTACATTTGAAATGTAACTCTGCGTAATGTATAAAACCTTAAGAAACCTGTATGCAACATGTAGGCTATGTATGTGTTTCATCTGATCTATCACATGAAGACTCGATCGGAATCTGCCTGTCTATTTGCGTATTTGCCTAAGCATCTCTGTGCTGTGTTTTTCTGCCAGCCTCTCCGTCCCTTTGCATACTGTATGTCTCTCTTTGTTTGTTTGTTTGTCTGTATGCTTGTCAGTCTATGTTTATGTCTGTGTCTGTCTGCGTGTCTGTCAGTCCGTCCGTCTCTCTTCTCTCTCTAAGGAGATGTGCATACTTGCAGCACACCGTTTAGTAGGCATGGCCGTGGGTTTCTATTCCTCCCTAAGCCAAGAGGATTCGCGAAACTTCTGCCCTTCTACTCTTATCGCCGCCCTCAAAGCCAAACTCTGCCCTCTCTCGGCGCTTTCTCCGCCCCCAGGACAACAAACGGGGCAACGCCAGTCACCCTCCATTGTCCACCAAAGCCCACGCAGATGTCCAGCAGTTTGTCTCGGGATGAATAAATCTCCCTCTGCAACGAGCTCTGTCCCCCGTGCCCTGCTCCCCTTTCACACGGTCAGTCCAACACGGACCCCTTTCCACCAACATGTGGAATGAAAACCGACAACGCAGCCAGCTTGTACGTATATGAAGGCCTGTATGTATGTATGTGTGAATGTATGTATAATTGTATATATGTATGTACGTATGTATGTATGTATGTATGTATGTATGTATGTATGTATGTATGTATGTATGTATGTATGTATGTATGTATGTATGTATGTATGTATGTATGTATGTATGTATGTATGTATGTATGTATGTATGTATGTATGTATGTATGTATGTATTAGGGTGGAGCTTATTTTCACATTTTGTAAATGTGAACCTCCTACCCTCTATTTTTGTTCAGTTATATAAAGAAAAAATTCAGGCCAAATATCTACTCCATTGGTGAATATTTACTGGTAGCTCAATGTCACTGAAGTTTTACAGGTTCCAAATAGTAAAGATCAGCAATTCAGCATATGGCAATCACAAGCTTGAACCACAATGTATCCATTTGAGTACAACAGTTTGTAAAACTGTAGTTGGTCATCTTAATAGATAAAGCAGGAAATAATCACACATTAGTTACATGACATTCCCACAAAATTAATTTCTGTCCTGACTCGTGATAATTATTTTGCTGATATCATCAAGTCTTGCTGCAAATTTCTTTCCCTGTTTCTGACAGAGGCTGATTTATACTGCGTACATCAGCCCCTATTGGTTTCATTCATTCATTCATTGTGAGAATTTATATAGCGCCCCTTCAAGAATCCTACTCAGGAGCGCTCCCAGCCCAGCCACGACTAAAGAAAAAAGACTTGAGTGACTTATAGAACCCAGTTCGGTTGATCAGGAGTAAAGAACGCAGCTCTGGCCGGAGATCATCTTGTATGGACATTGGACAAGTTCAGGCACGTTGCTGAGAGACTGCTGATATCATCAGATGCATAGACTATATAAACCAGAAACTGCTCAAACACATCACATAATACATTTTTGTTTATTTTGCAAAGTTATTAAATATAAAATATGGCGGCAGCAGCAACTAGATCTAAAACTGAAGTGTACCTCCTTGGTTCAACATTAACTGAATTAACCGGCAACAAGTTGCCATCCTTACGTCAGGCTCATGGTTTGTTTTTACATCACCATCTTTAACTAAAACAAACTATCAGACCGTCATCAGCTGAATTACAGCTTCAGTATTTTGCTGCAAATTGTTCAACAGCACCGTTAGGCTTATCCAGAAACCAAGAAAGAGATGCTCTCTGCCTCTATCAAAATAAACCGAGAAAGTTGCATTGAACGTTGTACTGAACATTTCTAATTTTGTGACATTTAAAATTTTCTCATTGCATTTTTGGATTGTAACCCCTCAAGTTTTTTTGAATTGCGAGTCCACATGACTATTCAATTTGTCTGTAATTGTCAAAAAGTGAAACAAGCCTGGTTTACCGAAACAGCTCTTGGAATAGTCTTATATGTTTTCATTTGTCAAAATCGCTCTTTTTATAAACTTTGTGGTCATTGAGCTACCTCTAAATATTAATATATCAAGTTCAAATTTTTTATGTAATAATTTGAGACCAGTTGGAATAGTTCTGGAGGGTAGGATCACAAAAAATGAAGCGTTTTAATTTTTCCCTATTTTAAGCACCACCCTAGTATGTATGTATGTATGTATGTATGTATGTATGTATGTATGTATGTATGTATGTATGTATGTATGTATGTATGTATGTATGTATGTATGTATGTATGTATGTATGTATGTATGTATGTATGTATGTATGTATGTATGTATGTATGTATGTATGTATGTATGTATGTATGTATGTATGTATGTATGTATGTATGTATGACATTGTATGTATGTATGTATGTATGTATGTATGTATGTATGTATGCATGTATGTATGTATGTATGTATGTATGTATGTATGTATGTATGTATGTATGTATGTATGTATGTATGTATGTATGTATGTATGTATGTATGTATGTATGTATGTATGTATGTATGTATGTATGTATGTATGTATGTATGTAGGTATGTATGTATGTATGTATGTACGTATGTATGTATGTATGTATGTATGACATTGTATGTACTACGTATGTATGCATGTATTATGTATGTAAGTTACCAGACAGAGTTAGCGCCTTTTAAGTGCCTCGCAAAAATGTTGAATAGACCCCACCTCAATTTATGACCGCATCACAGACAGAAATCCTTGAAATAAGGTCGTATGCTAGCTGGAAGCTATCCGATACTCCGACGACATTTCTTTAGGATAATACGACATTGTTCACGAGTGTCTCCTCCTTGAGAACAATTTTAATAGCAATACGAGCAACTTGCAGCGCAATGCACAGATTTAGGGTTGCTATGGTCCATGGAGACCACTTGGACAGAATCCTCATTTCATCTCTAATGTTACGCTGGTAGCACGCTTTGCCTTAATTAAACTTAACTTAGCAGATCTGTTACAAGCACGTGTTTCAGCGCCCTTGTGTGTTTAGAAAAGACGCTATGTATCAATTTTCAGATAAACACATATTGAAGTATTGCAAATGTTATGAATGGCCTGGGATTCGAATCCGACAAAACAGCCGACGTGTTATTCGCTTGACCAGATCGGTAGTAGGTTCCAGTGCTTGACGACATCTGAAGGTTGTTGGGGTGGTTGACGTTGCCCTTGGTACTACCACTATCAGAGTACGGGCAGTGGCTGAGTTATGGCCGCCTCGACGTGACCGCTTTCTGTTCCTGTGCTGTTGCGAAGGCGTCCGTGGGTCAGTTGGTGGTCAGTCCTCTTAATCCGTCGGTCAGTCAGAGGCGATGGAGAATAGAGAGACGGATTAAAACGACGTCAAATAATCATGGATTGGTTTTGACTCGGCGATGGAGGCATCGTGTGCTGCCCTCTGTCTGCGGATGGAGGGACCGTGTGCTGCCCCCTGTCGACCAGGATTCGACCGCGACAGAGTGTCATCGTTTCATCGTTTGATTGATGAGACTGACACCCAGTAGCCCGTCTGACTCCTCCGTCTCCCCTTCAGTACGTCTGTGTCTCTTTGCTTCTATGCCTCGGTGTCTCTATCTGTATCCAATGGACTTTTGCGAGTAATTATTTCTGTCTTTTGCAATTACTATCTGCAGTTTTCTTTTCTTCTCTGTCTGCCTGCCCGTTTGACTGTCTGCCCGTTTGACTGTCTGCCCGTTTGACTGTGTGTCTGTGTGTCTGTCTGTCTGTCTGTCTGTTTGCCTGTCTGTCTGACTGTCTGACTGACTTTACGCACGTAGAACTACGCTTACTCACGTGTAGGCCTACGTATGATTGCCTGCAGGGCAGCCTTATCTTTAATGACGCTATAAGCAAAGTAGGCCTATACATTTTTGCGCCCTTGGCCTCACCTAATTAAAATATTTTTTTATTGAGAGAAAAATGTAATTTAAATTTTATAACAATCATTGATAAACGTAAGAACAAAAATCAAATTTGTTTGAAAATAATGCCCCTATAAAAATATTATGGCGCTCCAGACGACTGCTTGTTCCTCCAATATCTAACGCGGGCTCCGATTGTATAGGCCATGTATGACTGTTGGCCATGTATCAAGGTATTTAATATTACGCTCTGTAGGCATCGCTTAAAAGCGCTTATCTCTTTCTGTCTGTCTGTCTGTCTGTGTTTGTGTCGGTGTCTGTGTCTCCTCCCTATAGTGCTTGTCAACTGGCACTGTAGCTCTTCGCAGACTCCCATAAAACGAATCAGAACCAAAGATTTTCCTGACTGGTAAGTCCGCTTTTGAGAGCTCCCTAAAACACCACATAACTCGGTGATTTCCACACTATTTGTGGCGATGTGTCGTAGTGGTTCGTCTGTGGCATGCAGTGTGCAGGTTCTTGAGAGGGACACCATGCGTCATTATACAATTAAGGGCAATTTAAGGCCATGAGTGTCTGGCTAATTCGTGTCTTCTGTTTCTAGACATTATTTTAAACCCTTAATTGGTAGGCCTAAGCAAATGTCGCCTATATAATTATATATATATATATATATATATATATATATATATATATATATATGGAAATATCGATACATCAATAACGTGAGGTTGGTAAGGTAAGGTAAGGTAAGGTAAGGTAAGGTTACATCATAGGTCTATCGTCATAGGTAAGGTAGGGCCTATGGTTGGAAGCAATTGGTAACCCCACAATCCAAATCCCTTCATCATAGTCCATTTGCTTCTGAGCCCATTAAGTCTTAAATTACCGAAATTCATAACCTATAGCGCGTTGCATCATTCCAGACAGGTTGCGATTTTTCAAAGAAGAAAATGGAACTCCTTCTTATTGATTGGCTGAGACACGCACTGTGCATCTTCAATTCCACAGAAGATTTCCTGGCCTGATTAAATCTCATTCCTATAACTTATCGTGCGTCTCTCACTTTCAATGACCACTGACCACGGAGGCATTGTATTGTCAATGTAAGTAAGATAAAAAGTAAATTGTGAGGCTCTCTTGTTTCATAATGGAACGTAGGAGAGGATGTCATCTCACGTCTTTGGACCCATTCAGCTGGCAATGGACGAATACCATGGATGGGAGCCAGTACACCGCAGGGCTTGCCGCTTTATTTCCAGCTATACACCGGTACCAAATCCAATGCTTGGTAACAGAGAGAAGTTTTAGTTATCACCACGTCTATAGTCTATAGGGGGCCCGATAGCGCTTTGGTTAAGATCTGGCACGGAGAGCGAGAGGTACCGAGTTCGAGCCCCGTAGGGTAGACATGCTTTGTAGGCTGCCATTGGCGCCGCGTATTGCAGGCTGTCTGCTCTGTTGGTAGTTAAGATTTATGTCTTCTGTCATTTGTGTTCTTGTGAATTGTTTCAATTGCATAATTGTACACTGTAACCGGTTGCGGTGTGTCAACCGGATTGTCTGAATAAACGAAAATATTATTATTATATTATTATGTTACAGGAAGACCGTTAAACAGCATCGAACCCGCAATCGTTGGATAACAATCCGACGCACTACCGAATAGTAGCCTATAACCCGTGCCGTACAGAATACAAGCCATTATATGCTGAACTAGGTTCAAGTATACAACTGATATACAATGAGCAGCGTTTCCGACGTTCGCCAGAAAGGATGCTATAGAGTTCAGGATATATGCACAGATGAACTGGACACGTGCACCGGATCTGGCCAACTCCTTTCCTTCGACGAGCGCCAACTTCTACCGGTCGCCAGAGGACCTTTTCAGGTAGCGTCCCATCCTCCTGGCGTTAGGCCAACAGTGGCTTTCCGGCTGAATGTTTGTCGTAGACGGAAACGAACTGCGACTCTTCGATCGGCCATCTTTAATTGGTCGTAAGCGATACTCATCGACTGGGCCTGTCACGAGATGTCGCCAGCCTAGTTTTGCTTTCGTCTGCTGAAGATTCTGCTTCCTATTTCCGCCCGTGCTGTCGTCAGAAACACGTCACAGATTCGGCGCAGACGATCTGGCATCATGAATAATTCAACAGGTATACGTCCAAATCGAACCGAGGTCAACACGGGACGTTCGCTCGATCGTACGGCTATCGACCTGCGTGCTCGGCATACTTCCGATTGCAGTGTTATTTTTATTTTTATTATATTATTATTACTTTTTTTAATTTATTACTACTACTGCTACTACTGCTGCTGCTGCTGCTGCTGCTGCTGCTACTACTACTACTACTACTACTACTGCTGCTGCTACTACTACTACTAAGAAACGTAATTATTTTTGCGCTAGTTTGTGAATTCACCTCAAAAGTGCGTGTAGCTGGAAAAAGAGAAGTATTCACTATTCAGTCGTTAGCGAAATTAACCAAGAAAAAGAGAAGGCTGTCTCAACGCTGATGATAGTGAATTCTAGAGATAAGGAGCAGCGAGCAAGGTGTGAAAATGCACAGAAACCACACCCTTGGAAGAAAAAATTGACCAGAGGAAGTTGGTTTTCAGTTTGTCCTGGTGGTATCAGCTCGAATGGAATGCCTATAGTAGCCTATAAGTCAACAAGGCAACGCGCTGATAGACCATAAGGTGCTTTGCACACAATACCAGCATCTTTGAAGTGGAATCGAGCTGGAAAAGATTATCAGTTTCACGTAGAAGACGTTAAAGTTGTAATTGGAGACCATGCAACAATACAATACAATACAATAGGCCTACAGCTGTATTTTGATATTGCCCTTCTTCCAAAGTTCATAAGCGCACACGACCATTAGACAGAACATCGATGGCTCTGAGCAACTGTGAGTGAAGGACTTGTTCAAGGTCCCTGCACTGTAATAACCGCCTGAGTGGAGGATCGAACCCGTAGGCCTAAATTTACAGAGCGGGTTAATAATTGTGACGCCAGAGGTCAAAACCCGTCGCTTGTCGTTTCCTAGATACTGAGCTAGAAGCTGAAATAGGCGAGAGGGGTCAAGTTCGGTGTGTTATTTTAGTTCCAAGATTAATTTCTATTCCTATTCTTATTCTATTCCACTGTCTTCATTTTAGTTCTAGTTTTAGTTCCTCTTTATAAATAAATTTTATTCTTGTTCTAGTTCCACTTCCTATTTAGAAATAATTTTAGTTCCAGTTCCAGTTCCAGAAAATTTATATTTGTAGTTCCACTTCCAATTCCACTTCTCAAAGAAATGTCTAACATGAACGATTAATGTCTATCAGACTGTCACACAAAACAGTATCTTGACCTATTTATGAGATTAGTATAGTATGGACAATGTGAATGCGACTGTTATTAAAACAGTTTCTAGGCAGACACACTAAAAGTTACCAGTCTGCATAGCTATTAAAAATAAAGAAATAATTTTTATTCTATTCCGTTCTCGTCCGAGAAAAATATTGAAATTTTTATTCCTATTCTATTCTCGTTCCAGACTTAATTTTTATTCCAGTTTTCGTTCCGTGGAACTAATTTAAAATAATTATTATTCCTATTCTATTCTCAGGAACTAAAATAACACTGGGCCCGGTCAACAATGTACAATGTAGAATGTTCTTCAATTCAGCAGTTGCCTGTGAATTTGCCATTACTTGCAAAGTAGTAATCCGATTTTGATGCCGTTTGTTTTATTCAACACAGAATATTGCAGAGCAAATTTGCAGAATAATCAAATAATGGTTGCTGAGGACTTTAATGACACGAATATTCCGAAACTTTTTATTCGACTTTTCACTCTAAACCAATGAAAGAATCAAACGTGCATAACTTCAGTTAGAAAAAAGATATTTTCATTATGTAAAAAGTATTTTGAAGCAGATTAATTGTAGAATATGACTGAATAAAAAGGTCAGAAACCGACATGTGACGGGTTTTGACCCCTGGTTTGAAGTGGTTTCACAATTGTATACAAGATTCTACATCTGAGACAACCTATAAGTTATGAGGACTCAAAATACATTTCTCTCTATAAAACCAAATTTTCTGACTTTCTCAATTATGACTAAGCTTATTCTGTGGACAAGAACAGATCTCAGTTGTACTTTCTCTAGGCTATCCCTGGAACTCCTCCGGGAAGCATTCGCTCAGCAAAGTCTAGTCTGGCCCTCAGTCTTCGTTTAAAAATTCATCTTTTGTTGGACTTATTTCCTCTGTAGTCCGTTTCCATGTCTTCTCGGATATCCTTCTTGTCTATCGACCATGGACGAAGGGAACTTAGAACTTAGCACAGTACTTAGCAGCTACCGTCGACTTATAGGCCTATGTTTTCAAATCAAAATCAAATCAAATCTTCTTTTATTGCAACCAAATTAAAATAAAACATCATTAAACACAAAAAGGGGTACTACTTTGGCAAGCAAAGGGAAACTCAGAAGGGACAAAGGCATCCCGCTGAGTAGGGTCACCCTAATAGTAATTACAGCAAAAAATTACCAAGATGGTCAACACAGTAAACAAATTTCTTAATCTAATGGCTGAACCCCAAAGTGCAATACAGTCAAATAATCAATTGTAATCCTATGAGAAATAATCTACACTTCAAGCAAAATACTAGTTAATTCTGAACTAAGAACTTAACTATTATCTTAACTACACGCGGCTATTTACACTTTATGAAAAATACTAATTTATAAATTGGAAGAGAGTAGTACAGTACGCAATCTCTTTTTAAAGGTCAATAGATTATTGGTGAGACGTATTACCGATGGTATTTTATTCCATATCTGAGTACCATATGACTTGATGGTGAAACGTCTGGTATTAGTGTGAGCTGAAACAGGGCGATAAGCAGAGGTGTTCCTAGTAGAGTACGAATGGATGCCAGAGACGTGCTGGAGGAAGCCCTTAAATATCGGGGGAGGAGCGTTTTGAGCGTTATTATAGTGGCGCTATATTATTACAGCGGTGCTATAGAAGTTCTCGCCTTAAACTAGTTGCTGGTGTTGGATTGAGTTGCCGTGGTTGCATTTGCGCTTGAACCAAAAATTTCTTCAAATTCTGGGACCACACTTCTCATTAAACTGAAGTGGTAGGCCATAAAAACTTAATGATCAACCATTTGCCTTGCATACAGAATTAGCACATGCTAACAGACGCACGCGCATACAGACCCTGTAATGTTACCATCAGCTTGATTTTGCTTTAGAATTGCGGAACGATTTCACTCGCTCCGCCAGAAAAAATTCATTTTAAAACTTCTATAGCGCCTAACAAACACTTGGTCCATCTGAACTTTAAAGCGGCAAAGTCTTGCTTAAAAAGGTGTCTTAATTGATCGATACTCCATTTGATAACTTTCGCTAAAAGCGCTTTAATAAGACACATGCTAATTGCTATTACATGTAATATATTAAAATCAGTTTAAATAAAGAGCGTTGTTCTGAATTGAAAGCAATCGTATTTAAGATATTTAATCTTAATATTTTATCGTTTATTTACAGTTTATTCGTCCTCTGGCGACCAATGTGCGTTTTAATTTAACAGAGTGTAGTGGCGGCATCTGCAGAATGCATTTGAACTAAAATATAGCCTATTACGAGTGGTTGTTGCCTAAGGCAAAATAATTCATTCTAAGGCTATCTATGTGACAGAAGACTCTCTAACTGTACGATGCTACTTTAAAATAACTCCTTCTGAAGCATTAAAACTTCTGAACCGAATGCCATAACCTGGAATATCCTCGTAGCAGCTCTTGTGTCTCTTTCGCTGTCTGCATGGTCATTGGTTACCTAGCAATCGGAGTTGGAACTGTTGGACACACTTGGTAAAAAATTAATTATCTGCACAGCATGATCTGACACGGCCCAGCGCTCGTGACTAAGCTGGTGCTTTGCTCATAGCTTTTAAGTAGCGCTTTATGAATTTCGAGATAGGCTAGGCTAGCGATTAAGATTTGGGGTAGGCCTAGCAGCATTTCCACTTTAAGTGAAAAATCTGCGTAGAAATTGCAATTTGATGCAGTTACACAGGTGCAAGAGTAGGCTACAAGCTTTCAGATTTTATTACATCTTTGGCTCTAAAGGCCCTTGATGTTAACTTATTTAATCACTATGGAGGAAGTCTACTATAAAATTATTACGAGCGAAGTAACTAAGTTAGTAAATAAGTAGGCCTAATACTTTGAAGAGACCTACTGAATAAAGGATCGCAAACGTTCTAGTGAGCCTAAATGCTTTTACATCGTTACTGTGGTCCGACGACTAAATAATGGACTAAAATAGCCTAATTATAGATATCGATGGTGTGGTCGCTAACAAGGATATTTGTTTCTAGTTTTCGGATTCTCTTTTATCGCTCACCGGTCATTACAAGCCATTGGTCATCGCGTTAAGGGTCAGGCGATTGTTACCTAAAAAACTGCAGGATATTTTATCTGCATAAGAATACCGTTACTTGATTTTATATCTGAATTTATTGTTGTTTTAAACATGCATAAATTTGCCGGTGGAGAGTCGTTTTGTGCTGCTAATGATCACGAGAAAAATCTGCGCGCTGGCGATGTACTCACTGTATTGGTCGATCAAAAAACTGGGAGGCTCGATTTAATCGGCAATTTGACACCTGAAGAACTTAGAACGATTAACCGTCCCTCTTGGGAGCTTTCAGAAATGGCTGGATCTCCTAATGGTCATTTCGATCCCTCTCAGACTTTTGTTCGACCTGGTCGCCGAAATATCCGTCCTCGGTTTGTAGCGTGCATTGCCTTTTTAGTGGACGCTGAAACATGCGTCTCTGGAGAAGTAAAGGCTCGTGAATTGCTGGTCGTAGATCGCCAACTCAAACCCTCAAACTTGACGATGGAATTGTACGAAAAAATTTCCATTGAATCCATGCACCGACACATTGACAGCGAGCCTCACGAGGAGACGTGCATTTTACAAAGACTGCATTCAGACAGCGAACAATCAAGCAACAAAGCTCAAGATATCTGCAAAACCCTGAACTCCAGAGAACACCTGACGTGTATTTCAAAACAAACGACTCATTTAGATATGGATGCTCAGCAGGCTGGTTGGCTTTCGATTACGCTAACGAACTCGCCGGCTCTACTTCCAGGGTTTCTTAGTTACAGCCGCCACCATTCCAGGCTGTTTATGACAAATAAGGACCTTTGCAAAGAAAGCTTCCAACTTTCTTGTACATCATATAGACACGTCATTGTTCATCTTACTTATCCACAGAAAGTTTGGCTTGACCATCTATGGTGAGCTTGAAATATCTGTACATAAAAGTTTTTGTTATTTTGTGGTGTGTAACAGAATATTTACTCATAGCCTTCTGGAAGCTTTTCAATAGCTGTTTAACATAATGCGACTATTCAGATATTTATTTGCTTACATTTATAAAGTACCACTATCCAGTAAAAATGCAGAGGGCGACTGATAAGCAGCCATATCCATGGTGAAATGAATAGATAAATAGATGGATGGATAGATGTATTGATGGGTCAGTGTATGAATAGATAACTGAGTGCGCGATTGATTGTTAGATTGATGTATGAATGTTTGGATGCCTCTGAGGTGTGCTTATGGGAGTTCAACCTCATAATTATTAACCAAGCACATTGTTGCTTAACTTTACTGTACTTGCCGTCGTTGTGTCCTTGCACTTAGCTGCCACCATCTTTGTATGCATGAATGTGTGTTCTTCTGGCCAGGGATGCTACATGCGCCATTTGTCAAAAGCTAAGCAGTTTTGCTGGGACTAGGTTGGGAGTGCCACTGAGCAGAAATCTCAAGGAGCGCTATAGAAATGCTGTGAATGAAATTAAATGCATGGAAATATGTGAACAAATGAGTTGGTATGCTGATGGATAGAAGGATGGATGGATGGATAGAAGGATGAATTTGTGAGTGAAATGGAGGATGGATGGATAGACTAGCTGTAATTGGAGTGAAGTTTAGTTTTGTGGTTGATTTTGTTATTTGCCAATTGGTGTTGATCATTACATATTTCCACCTTATTTCTTGAGATTTCCAGGTACTTCAGATTGGAAGCTCTGCTCATGAAATGCATCATGCTGGATGATTTGATGAACTGGTTGAGTACGCTTGGAGGAGCCTATTCATCACTTGGCGATTCCCTCTTACATCATGTATGTGTCAAATCTGTGACTCATGTCATTGTATTGTATTTAAAAATTTATAAAGCGCCTCTCACAGTGCACACCAATCAGAGGCGCTCCTGTACCTGTGGTAACGTTTCTGGTTGTCTGAGCATTATTTAGAACTTGAACACTGATTAGGCTTTGAATGCATCACTTTTTGAGAGATACTTAGCGCTTTAATGACAAGCTGCATTGGTTTTCCAGTCGTCTTTAGTATACTCTTGTCGTTAAAGTGTTAAGAGCACTTTATGTTATGCCATCCAAGCTTTTCAATCCACTTATATTTTGCCAGTTATTAATTAACCAACGGTCAAGATCTGTACATTTTTCTCATACCATTTTGTTTATCTGCGATCTGTCTCTTGTCTCAAATTCTGCAAAAGTTATTCTTCCATAATAGCATTGTCATGCATGTTATCACCATACAGTAAAACTGTGTCATATCTAGGTTAATTCAGGTCAGCTGGCTTCTGTTGCAGTAGGTCAGACTCATTGTGTTGTATGTCTAGTGTATTAAACCAAACTATATTGTTTCACCGACTTCTGTCGACATTTAGTATTGGTTGCAGCCCTCTACCCCTGAATGTCAACAAAAGTCGACAACTGCCCGTAGCCCTTAGCATTTCTTGCTGAGCACTTGATTTCTCAGCCATCATATTATAGATGAAATTATTTGGTAATTTGTGATCTATGTGTTTATCAAGACACTTAGTACAGTAGCACATTTTAAGTATCTTTGAAAAGCGCTGCACACATGACTGTCTATCTGGTCTAACCAATTTTAAAAAAAATAGGCTTAAGATTTTGGTTATCATTTTGGTTATCATATTTATCATAAGATTTTGGTGATAGGGTAAGTTGGAGAATTAATTGTTAGTAGTTTTCAAATGACAAACTTCTGCCTGTGTTTACTTTTAATAAATATTTGGAAAGATAAAAATAAGAATATGCTGTTTGTGTAAAATATTTTGTTTCTTTTTCATTTGACAGGCAGAGAATGCAGCCGAAATCTCCATGAAGCAGCTGCGTATTGCTATCGAGATGGGAAGTCCTCCTCTCATCATTCGTTGCTGTCTTTTCTACTCTCTGAGTCTGATGCAGAGGGGTCAGCTACAACGAGCCAAGCGCATCATCAGGTAAATAGCATCGTGCACAACTTTTTAGCCATGGGTTCAGTACATGGATGAAAATATTGTGGGGTTTTGAGACAATGAGCACCAAAGGGGTGAAACCTCTAATGGCTGAATGTTATAAGCTCCACAAACCACAAAATTTTGAAGCATTTAGTCTGAAATTGACCACATTTGAGCTACATGGGCTACACTCTACATGACGTATGATGCTCATATTCATCAACAGAGCAAAGGGAACAGTTGCAAATTGGTGGGGATACTGATAACTTCTCACCAGATCTACATAAAACTTCAGGAGTGATGGCCTTGGCTTCAGGAGTCCAGATCCCAGAACCCCCAGCAGGTGTGCCACTCAGCAAATATGGAAGAATTAGGGCATTGTTTTGTCTCGTCTTGACATAAATCTATTTTCATTCATTCGTTCATTAATTCTGAGAATTTATATAGCGCCTCTTCAAGAGACCTAATCAGAGGCGCTCCCAGCCCAGGAGTTTTATAGTTTCTTAGCCTTTCACCACTGTTGTTTGAGTCCAGTGAGCATAGAATTTGTTGACTCTTATGTTTGTAGGAAACAGTACAGAGCGACGAAGGCACTGCCAATTATAGACGAACGACTTCTGATGATGTGTCAAGGTATTTGGAACCGTCTGAGATACCTGTGGCAGAAGGATCAAATCCGAATTCGATCACAGAAAACGTTTTCAGCGAATTCGATGAATGGAGCCTCAAATGAATAGGATCTAATCAGGATTACAGGATGTGGTGATAATCCCAAAAGAACTAAATTATATTGTACCATTTTTTACTGTATTTGCACTAGTGATTGTGCAAGTCAAATACTTATTTTAGTATTATTCTGTGTTACCTTTTGACCTAATCAGCAGCTTCAAGCACAGCACAGACCAGAAAAGCACACACTGAAGATACCAATGTACATGTCCTTAATGGCCTTTGGGCTTCAGTGTGTCAGTGTAAATGATCTGTCATGAGTTGTTAGCTTACAAAAGCCTCTGTGATGAATCGGCCAAAATCAGTATAAAAGTAAGCTGGGAAGTATAATTTGGCAAGTCCTACATCGTACCAACCCCGTCTTCAGGAATGTAGAGTTGTCCTATGCGGGATAAGAATTTTTAAGAAGGAAATGCCCAGTTTATGCATGGAACATGATGTAGAGCCTAGCGACACTCAGAATTTTGTTTAAAAAGCACCAGTGAATGCTACAGTTTCACAAAAGGTGTAGAAAATTGATTTAGCAGCGAGGACTTGCGCTTAACACTTGTGTCGAGGTCTGGCTTTTCAGCAATGTGTAGACTTCTCTGCAGCAATTTTTCTAGAAGACTTGCAACAGGAACTTCTACACTTTGTTGCAGGAACATCCACATTAGTGAGAGAAAAAAATGGACTTTACAAAAGATGTAAAAAGTAGTGACTGCTTCAGTTGAAGTACACAACCTCTCGCTTCCAATTCATAGTTGCAAAGGTCTTTGTGACAGGCACGGTTTATGTTATAAAAATTCTAATTATTCAACTTTTGCAAACTGTCGTGTAAGATTACCAATTAATTACAAAGTTATGTCTTTTATTGAACTCAACTTTTCTGTTCTTTCCAAAGTAAGTATCTCTGGCTATTGCAAAGTTCTAGTGGGAAAATCATATTGCCAAGCTGTTCTGGAGCCTAGGGGCCGTCCATAAAGTACGTCACGCTCCGGGGGGGGTTTAAGAAAGTGTGACAGTTTGTGACAGGGGAGGGGGTCAGGCCATGCATGATGTCACACATTTTTTTTTAAATTCTATTTATAATTTATTTTATACAAAAGTGTGAAATTTATGGATAAAAATCTTGGAAAAGTCTTGTTACTACCCCCCCTCGAAAATTTTTGGTGTCGAAAAACTGTTGTTACTATCCCCCCCCTCGAAAAGTCATGGGAAAACACCTGTTACTACCCCCTCGAAAATTCTTGGGAAACTGCTGTCACTACCCCCCCCTCGAAAAGTTTCCCGGTCGAAAGTGTGACGTACTTTAGGGGGGGTGTCCGAGTTTTGTGACAGTTTGTGACAGGGGGTAAAAATGGTCAAAAATAGCGTGACGTACTTTGACGTACTTTATGGACGGCCCCCTAACTGATAAACCGCTATAGCAATTTATCAAAACTGATACACAAACCAAACACACTTTGACCATCATTTGTTAAAAAGCATTAGATAGCATTAAATAACATGTAAAACATTACAGGATTACTCAACAAAAGTGAAAATTTTAAAATTCGAATGACATCAATATAAGTTTCAGCATAATATTGACAGTTTTTTCAAATATCAATATGTTGGCGTTGAGAATATTTTGAATATGCATTAATTATATTAATTAATTGATATTCGTTTAAATTGTTAATTCAATGGGTTGACACACTGCAATGCATTACAGAAAATAGTAATGCCAGTTAACAAAAAACTTGATTAATACACGTAGATTTAAATCACTGTTCCAGCGAGGGGCGACATAGTCATCGGGGCTGCTTTAAATTCCTATATGAAATCCTTTAGATGAAATTAAATTCCTATATAAAATCCTTGAGATTAAATTTTTTGTCATCTTTAGGCAGCAATAGAAAGTCATGGGGTCTCGGTCTGAGGTCATGACAACAGATGTTAGTAGGAGGAGAGACCGGATGGAGCACATGAGTCTTGCTTCGTACAGCCGATCGCAGCAGTCCATCCTTGGTATCACCAACCATCACACCCGCTCCTGGAGAGTCTTCCGGAAGGTAACCGTTCTTCTAAGTCCAGTGAAAGGATGGTCACATAGGCATTCGTCTGAAGCAGCTGTGTGACTTGGTGCAGCAGGTAGACCAGTGCCGACGTCGTTGATCCCGTCGGTCTAAAGGCGAACTGGTCCTCCGAAATCTAATGCATCTGTTGTTCGTCAAAGGCAGGACAGAGGTATCGTTGCACCAGTTCCCTCTCAACCAGCCTGGAGAGGATCGGTGTAACTGATATTGGGCGATAGTCAACAAGAGATGAAGCGACAACACCTAGGCTGCGAGATGATGATGGCCATTTTCGAAAAGACAGAAAATTTTAAAGGTCATTTCTTCTTCTGTTCCACTACAGTGTAATATTGTAGCAGTTGTCACCATGCATAATTATGTGACCTAATCACTGGTGGTGCAAAACAGACACTGAAAGAATGAGGACACAATGCAGCAGTCTGTACATTCCTGATTGAGCACAAAACACGGCCAGTCAGCATACAGGCTGCGATACTCAGAATCCAAGTTTTCTCCCACCACAAAACAGATGTTCTTCTTCATTCTCTTCAGTTTATCTATCATCTCCTGGAGTGTTGCATGCTGCTCGTCATCCATTTCACTTGGTCTTTCGTCCAACACTATGGCAACGGCCTTTGTTTTTGATAGTATTGCCGTAGCGGCTTGGTCACATGTATGGTTGAAATTGATATCGTCTGGAAGACAAGAAACTCCTTCACCAAGGTCACACCACTCCTGAAGAAGCTTCCACAATCGGGATGCTGTTGTATCCGCAGTTTCTGATTTTATGTTCTCAAATGCCAACAGGCATATATCTGTTTCTTTATATGCCTCGTCCAAGTTTTCGTCTTTCTTGCCTTTAAATCCTACTTCTGAGAGTGTCTTGTTCCCAGCAACCCATCTAAGCACATCCTTGAAATATGGATGGGACTTTAAACTGTTACACTGGTCCTGGTTCTCTGGACTCTCTTCAGGTTCTAGGGTCAGTTGTCCAATAGTTTTCAATTTCGTTTCAGCTTCATTTTCATTTTCTTCAAAATCTTTTCTTGCCAGTTGGATGATTATTCTTATTCTCTGCTTGCTCTGTTTATCCTCTTCCAGATAAAGCTGCTCAGCCTTTTCCAGTGCTGTCAGATAAGTGTATGCAGCAGCGGCATCGTGCCTCTGGCCTCTCTGGTGATATAATTCAACCAGTTTCCATACAATGTTAACCTTTTTTGGGTCATTCTTCAGTGATGCCAACAAGTTCTTCAACATTTCTTCTGCTTTATTGAATTTACGCACATCACACAGCAGTACAGCAAGTTCTGAATGCAATATTTCATCATCTGGGTTCTTTTTCTTTTGATCTTCTAGTATTCCACATAAATTGTGAAATGCTATTTTAGACTTAACGTTGGCCTTCAGTGCACTTCGAATTGAGTGATGGTACATGTCCTTGATGTCATCTGCCCCATTTGAATCCTCGTCTGGATGTTCAGCCCTCAGAAGTGCCCACTGCTCATACAGATACTGTGCATCGTTGTCGTTAGGCTTGACAGCTTTTGCCAACCGAAAACAATGTTCAGCCTCCGAAAACTCATCCAGGGAAACATATAGCCTCCCGAGATCAACAAGATAGCGGCAACTGGTAGCATTTACTATTTCTGTGGCTTTCTTAAAACACTCCATGGCCTTATGAAAATATTGAGTAGCCTTGTCTGTAATTCCGTTCTGCTGAATCTTAGGATTACTGACTCTATATTTGTCCAGATAATCCGGTTTGTTTTGGTGTCTTGGAGTACTGCCAAGAGTGCTGGGATATCGTGCTAGGAGAGTTGGAAGCGCTTGAGGTGGAGTGGTTAGGTTTCGTTCTTTTTCTCCACTTTGAACTGATGGTCTTTGAGGCTTAGAAATGTTGGTGGATTCTTCAATATCAGAACATCTTGAATGTAGTAACAATGTTTTGTTATTAGCATTTTCTGTTTTACCTTCAGTTTCATCCAGAGTAGATCTACGTTGCTGCCATGAATTATATGCGGAATCTCGTGACTGAATATCATCTCTTGGGTTCTTACCTGCGGGATTTTGTGATCTTTGTTGGATATTGTTACTTGGGTTTGCACATGCAGAGCTTCTTTTCCTGTGCTCTTCTGTTCCTGAACCTCCATGTGCACTAAAATGTGCACCCGTTTGCTGAAACTTGATCTTTTTTGGCTTTGTGTTTCCTTTCCGAGCTCTGTTTGTGGACAATCTGGATTCTTTATGACCACCAGCGTTCAACCAAAGACTTCTGTATGTTAGACCCAGATGATGCCATGCCATATGTCGAGTTTCGTTTAAGTTAACTGCTTCCTGCAGTACTTCAGCTGCAAAGAGGAATTCTTTTTCATTTTTGGCTCGCTGTCTGTAATGACGCCCACATCTTTCCAGAACATATGCATCCTTTTGTTTACTGAGATTGTAGGCATCATTGATGCAGTCATCAGGGCCCTTTTTGTAAGGAAATATAGTATTGCGGTCTCCTCCATTGGTCTCATATTTCTTGTAAAAATCGACAAGGTCTACCAAAGCCTTTCCATGGTAAGTCTGATCCTTACTATCAATAATATCAAGCAGTAGACGAGTTGTTCTTTGAAAAACATCGCGTAAGTCTCTGTCGTATCTCTTTGAGAAGAGCACCATGGTGTTGCCACGGTTCATCATTCGACTGTAGGTCCGAGCCAGATGGAATTGCCACATACGTAGTTTGTTACTGATTATGGCAAGAGTTTTCTCTTCATCTGTAAGCATACTGAGGTCGCTGAATGATTTTTCATACTTCTCAATGGATAGCATATAGAAATCTGGGCCTAAGTATTCCAGACAATAGGCAACTTCTGCCCTTGCGACGATGTGCAACGCCTTGGCGTCTACACGGTCTTCCCAACTGTTCAATTTCTCAAGAACTTCCTTTGCTTTCTGGGATTTCATCTCAACTTTGGCGAGTTGGAAATTGTTGGCAAGGGCTGCAACACTAGTGGGCTCGATGTCGAGACTCTTCTGAATAAGTTCCTTAGCATCCTTTATCCTCTCGACATTCGGACGGAGATAAAGATAAGCCAGCAGATTTGCTCTACAGACATCCTTCCAAAAATAGTCTTCATCATTTGCTTTCGTAGCCTCCAGCATACTAATTTGCTTATTAATCAGCTCACGTGTTTTTGGTTTAAGTTTAGAGGTGATGAGATTTTCAGTGTCCTTTTTGTAGAGGGTTTCCACCTGTTTTTTCAGCCACTGCTCCCAGTCTTCATCGGCTTTTTTCATGTCTGGCTATGAAAATAACACATAGGCTTACTTTAAAATTTGGAAATAAATAGGCCTAAATAGTGTTATGCTGTAGTATACCCCGTTTCATTCCAAGACACCTTCAGGTATTGTGCTAAACGCATTTGAGTGTTGCTAACCATCATCATCAGTGTTGTGCCCCATTTATTATCATATAAATGTGTTGGGACACATTTAGCTAATTATTATATTCGTTTATTGATCCAAAGTCAGAGCTATCGCCAAACCAGTCCAGGCAATGTCGTTGGATAGAGCATCAGAAACAAAACAAAATGGTGCGACAAAGGGTAAAGAGAGGTTTTACCATACCGGTACCAAATATTTTTGACAAATAACATTACTGTATTTAGTTAGACAGTAACTTAGATTGCGCTGAAGATGAATTGTTTACCTAAATGGAAGTGAGATTGAAGAAAACATTCCTGTGTTTAAATAGAAGCTGGATTGATCTAAATAATTTTGCTGCATGGTTGAAACTAAGTTTTCGATTAAATAGAAGCTGGATTGATGAAAATAATTGTTTCTGTAATTAGAAGCTGGATCCATGTGAATATATCTGCTTAAATAAAAGTTCCATTGATGAAAAATATTTCTTTCGTTAAATAGAAGTTGGATTGATAAAAGTAATTTTTTCCAATTACATGGAAATTGGATTGATGACAAATTTCTTCATGATATAGGAGCTGGATTGATGATTGTTATCATGCACATAGGTATAGACTGCTTACTTACCAACGTCAAGTACGGATTTGAAGACATTAGAATAATTAATTTAGCAACGTAAAATATTTTTTACCGGTCTACGTTTATGAATCAGTTGCTGGCCATTCCACAAATGTGTGTCTGTGACAAGACGAATTTTACGGAACATTCTTAATTTCTATGGAAGGGTAGCTAACTGGGTCAACATTTCTCAGTGCCAAACAAAAGGCGCGTCATGGAGATCAGCGGGCAAACTTATAGTACTTGGCTACTTGCCCGTGTGTCTACTAGATTTTTCCTTCAATAAACGAATATACATATATGTAGGCCTATATATAATAATTATATATATAATTAATTAATAAAACCTACCTTATGATTAGCCTACGGCAATTTCAACCTAAATTTCCCTTTAGACATTCAGCAAACCTCGGGAGTCTGAAGACTGAGATCGCGACTACTTTTGCGTTTTAGTAATGTTGAGTAACCACCCTGCTTTCCTGAAAACCGTCGTGCCTGCAGGCTGCAGACATTGTCTAGTCTGCGTCCAGATCAAAGCATTAGCCTGCACAAACAGCCCAGAGCTGTTTCGATAGGTTTATCATGGAATGGCATCATACACTATAAATAACTGAATGAGAATAGGAAAATCCCATGCAGGACTAGATTATGAAAACCATGGAAGTGGAATTTATATGTAAATTCCCTTCGTTTCGATAAAGTAGGCCTAAACTATACTGGTGGGATTTCCCTCAGTTTCGGTTATTCGCGTCTGCTCGAAGTCTACATGGTCTCATGCAGAGTTGCAGACACGTATAGACGGTATAGGCCTATATATAGTGCATTTCGAATTCAATGTAAGAGACTGAGCCTTTCTAGAAAGGCAAAGGTTATTGCAAGATTTTAAGGCTTCTCAGCCATAGGCTACCTGTCGACTGTGGAGTCTGCGATAGTGGTTATCTTCACAATATCGTGTTCAACGTGTTGGACTGTCAACGCAGAAGTTGGGGTTCAGTCGAAGCAAGGTAGAAAATAATACGCCTATAGGCTCTATAGGCTATATTTTAAGATTTCTGTTCCCCTAGGATCCTCTAACGAATTCACCTACCCAATTTTGAGCACTGACGTGACGGTATGAAGATTAGACAACAAGGGAGATTACTTTGACTATAGCTCTCGTCATCACATACAGTAGCGGCGCCAGGATTTCAGGTTTGGTGGGGCTAAAGCTCAAAAAGCCATGGTAAGTTATTCCCATTGGGATGCGACGACCTTTTTTTGCTTAAAACCTTTCCTTTGGGGGGGGGGGCTGAACCGCTTAGGGGGACTAAGCACCCCCTAGCCCCCTGGCGCCGCCACTGATCACATACCGAGGATAAGAGAAATGAACTCGCTATAGGCTATAGAGTAGGCCCTATAGACTCATTGACACATGATCATCTCATTTCTTGGTTGCCGTACGAGATTCGATCAAATTAGGCTAGGCCTACTGGCCTGCTGTTCTTTTTCTTCATGCTGCAGAACGCAGATCTCGTCAGATCACCGTAAGACCATGCACTGACAATCATAAACAGTACATGGTAACATGGCTTTATATTCTCTAGCAGTCTAGCCACTCCTTTGCAAGCATAACCACTTAACTCACCATGCATGACCAAACAGTCATAGACGTTCATTCTTGCATACCGAAAGACACATCGAAGCAACTAGGCTACTTACAGTTGCTGCGCTACCATGAGTCGCGGTAGGTCATTTGACGACCTGCCTATTTTACTCTCCACTCGCCTTATGACGCTCCTACTTACTACCCATACAGTGTACTCCCTACTGCTGTGTAAAATTCTTTAGAATTTGTAATATCTTCCTTACAGTTAAAACATCAGCATCTGTCCCTTAAGATCACTAGTGCATTATTATTCGATCTAAACGACTTTAACGTTTTGTCTAGTATATCAATAGAAGTCAATGTTGTTAATTCTAAAATTGCAATGCTTTATAAGTAGGCCTATTCTTTGCCGCCAGACGCCGGTGCGTCAGAAATTTGTGGAAATAAATATAGGCCTAATAGTGTGTCGTGGATTACTTCGAGAAACTAACCTATTTCAGTTCTTTACGAGATGCATCAACGTTATATACATTAGCAAATAAATAAATAAATAAACTCAAACATTAATTTCATCGACCTGCTGAATAACTCCCATGACCCTGACGCGACCTGCTGAAATTGTAAAGCTTGCGCCGCCACTGGCAATATTTAGCCATACACATAGGCCTATTCACATTATTACATTTAATTTTTAGACTATACTTAGAGAGTGGACGGCTTAAGAATACGGTGTCAGTTTCGCACGACCCATCCATCATAATCCAGAGCCCAAATTGAAAACTTGTAAAGATTATCGTATTATTATTATTATTATATTATCCTGCATCTTGTTGATTTATTATGTCTTCTGTAATTTATGTTCTTGTGCATTTCATCGTCATAACATGTAGGCCTACACGTAGCCTACAAGCGCAGCGCGTTTGTCAGGCGCTTCATTAAAGAATAAATATTATTATTATTATTATTATTATTATTATTATTATTATTATTATTATTATTATTATTATTATTATTATTATTATTATTATTATTATTATTATTATTATTATCTGATTCTGGACCATTTTGCAACCACCGATGCCATCGTATTCGCTTTTCACCTTGGCCACACGCTCTCGCTTTCCATCTGACGCCAGGATTCTCGTCTGGCGCCTAAACTAACAAAATAGGGCCTACGTGGGGCGCGATGGTGTACAGTAGGGGTATGTTCGGTGCCTTGCAGCCGGAGGGTTGCGGGTTTGAATCCACCTCAATCCGCCGCGTATGGACCCAGGGCAAGTCCTTCACTAGCAATTGCTCATGCGCTTCGGCGTGAAACTACGATTCAGTGTCCGCGACTCCGCGCTGTAGTCGGGAGCGCCTCTGAGTAGAAATCTTGAAGAGGAGCTATAACAAGTGCTCATACATACATACAATAACCTAGCTATTGAGGACATTTTGTAGTATCAGTGTTAAGCTGGTTTCTCTGACGCAGCTTTTGTGTGACGCCGAATATTTCGGAGAGTTACATTACACTTAGGGCCAACAAACCCGGACTGGTGGTCTCCCTGCCGCAGCTTTTATTGCGCTGAGAAATTTGGTTGATTTAGATTTCCTTTGCATGTAGAACCAGGACACAGAGGTGAAGGGCAAACGAATGAGCAATCAGCTAATAGCACTGTATACCAAGTGCTCCATTTATTAACTTACTTTCGAGTTGTCAGCGGTTGACATAATTATGATTGTCGTTCGTCTATGATTAATGGTATGAGCGCGTGAGAAATGGCAAAGTCCTTAGCATCTCTTGCCGCCAGCAGAGCCACCGGAATGGGATGAAGGTATGCCAGTGATCAGAAGGGGTATGGGGGGGGGGTTTTCATTGGGGGAAGTGCGCAGTGACAAGAAAGGGTGACTGGTACTGGTTGATAGAGGTCACCAGACACAGGAAGATGGGAGAATGAGATATACAGAGAATTCAAGACAGAGAGAGAGACGGAGAGAAGAGAGAGAGAGAGAGAGAGAGACACGTAGAGAGAGAGAGAGAGAGAGAGAGAGAGAGAGAGAGAGAGAGAGAGAGAGAGAGAGAGAGAGCCGAGTGTATGGTCAGCTCTCCAAACAGGATGCAATTGTAGAGGAAGTGGAAAGCTAACCCCACTCATCACTATCGTCATCGCCCATCGGTTCAAGGGCTGAAAACCCGTAGGTGTACAATGCATTTTGCATGCTTTGAATTTCTGTCGTCTATTTCTTTAGTGTGATGTATCCACCCAGTCGTCGGACACAGGTTTTGGACTGGCTAGGTTATCCCGAGACTTCGGAAGTAGTCCCCGGCGCCGCCGCCATCCGCCGCCAGTCGCTAAGCCCTCAAGTCGAAGTCAGTCGCTAAGGCTATCGACTGGACCCAATCTCCGCCGCCGCCGCCGATAAGCCCTCAAGTCGAAGTCAGTCGCTAAACTATTGACTGCTATCGACTTTGTCCACTTAATATATCAGCAGTTATTTATTTACTACCTTACTGCCTACCTAGTACTACATACTTACTTTACTAGATATACGCTAACTTCCAAGTAATCCATATTTAGACTTACTATCAACCATAGAAGCCTAAGATACGTCGATGCTATCAATAGTCAGATTTTTCTGTCACGTTATCTAACGTGGCGCACTTCTTTAAAATGGCGTCTCTTCGATGCAACCGTTGCGTTGAAAATACGCTGGTTTCAACGTCTTTAAAGACGGTACAACTAAAGATGATGCCGGAAAAAATTGATAATATGTTTGTGAAATTAGGGAAAATAGGCGTCCATTTGCGCTTTCGAGAGAAATCCGGTGTTTAGCCCATTTTGGCGAACTACTGGTAAGTCTGGGTGAGACATACCTACAATAGGGGCACGAATATAGGCAGACTTGAATGCTGCTTGCATTAGTTTCTTATCCGATTTGAATGTAACGCGATAATGATTAATTTTTGATAATTTTGACTTGGTTTGTGTATAGGCCAATTTCCTCTTAATTTACCACCCCCTTTTATTTGGCCACAAACCATGACGTGCAGCGAAACGTGGTTTTACAGTACGCAGTAAAATGCATTTTATTGTTAGGTAACTAATAGACGTACCTGATTACCCGAGAAGTCGATATCAAGTCGTTAAGTCAGTCGATAAGCCTAAGCGACTTAGTCAGTCGATAAACGAGTGACTTGGTCAAGTCAGTCTCTAACTCAGTCGCTAACTCTCCAAGTCAGTCGCTAACGCTTCTGTTAGCGACTCCGGGGACTATTCGGAAGACATACTCAATCAGAGTTTGATCCTATCAGCCGATGTTTCCCTGCTTCTGTTAGCAACCAGAAAACGCACATTGACTTCACCAATACTGGTACGTTGAGTACAGAAGTTTAGCAGAAGTGCAAAACAAACTCCACTCAGCAGTTAATGCCATCTTACATGGAAGACAAAATGTAATACCTTTGCATTTCTTTCGCTCCCTTAACATTTCCCTATGTTACTTCTGTCCAGTGGCGTAACTAGGGGTTCGTGCGCCCGGGGCAAGAATTTCCTTAAAATTTTTTTCTTAGTTCCGCCAAAATTTCTGATGACTTTTTTTTCTTTACGTCTCTTTTTCAACAAGACATTGGCAGATCTCACTTTGCGCCCCTCCGCGCCCCCCAAATGCTAAACTCATGTACAAAAGTTACTTTTTTAACTATTCATGTCTGATTTGTTTGATTTCTTACACAAAAAAACAAATTTTCAAGCCTAATTTTGCGCCCCCGTCCTGCGCCCGGGGGGCGGCCGCTCCCCTGCCCCCTCGTTACGCCACTGCTTCTGTCAACCAGAAATCGCAATTTATCCCAACAAGACTGGAAAGTGGAGTAGAGATGTTTTTCTCATTTTGTTTATCGTTTATTTAAAACTTTTCAATACAGTTTGAGTAATGTACAAATATACACGATAGTTTTTTGCGTTCAAAGAAAAACCAAATCTTCACAGATCTGATGACAGCACTTGCGTTAAGCCACGCACCCCTTAGCAAAGCATTCGTTTATAAAGATGGCGAACACCGCACTTGGTATAATATAAAATCACATGCAATGCTTAGGCCTACAGAACGACAGCCTAAGAGAAGAGGAAATAGACCTACACAAAAGATAAGGCACGCATTTTACCCCAGCCATCGTTGTCAGATGTCAGCACGCTTTTATAAGTCCGGTAAACGGAAAACAAGAAAAGAACGGCGCCACGTATTTGAGCAAGTTACCATTTTCTCAGACCGCGGGTGGGTGCATTGATGTGGGTAACTTCTAAAGCGCCAGAATGTTTCACAATCAAAGGCTGTGTTAGGAAAACTCGTATACTACAACTGTCTCTGCTCTCTGAGTTTGTAAGATAAGGCATGCCAGGTAAGGTAACGTAAAGCAATCTCCAGTGTATCACACGCCTCCTTCAACAATAAACTTAACATAACCTAGCATAACACAACTATTGTTAATATATCAACATAAAGCAGCATAACATGACATTTTAACTATTATAGATAATATATACACAGTGACAGTTAACACGGCGTGTTACTGTTAGGTGAACTGTTATTGATAGAGACACTTTGAAAGGGTGTGTTAAGGTTCTTTGATCTTCCCGCTGAAACATAAACAAGACAATCCCAGAGCGAGACAAATCTCGTCTCGTTGTTTGCCTGGTTCGACAACGAATGGAGAATTTCAAATAACACTCTGGAGTAGTGGCGCACCCAAGTAGAGGGACTGGGTAGAAATCCCCAGAAGTGTAGCAGATGGAAAGTGAGCCTGTAATGCATGCACGGGGTAAAAAAATCAGGTTTTCAAATAAAACTATTGGCGTGTTAACTAGCAGACATGGGAACAAATTATTGCTTCATCTTCGGTTTTAAGAACACTTGCTAAGCCCCTCTTATGGGGTGATTTCCTGTTGTGCTGGGTATGCACAACATTCCAGAGTTCAATAAAATAAAGCACAGTAGTCGCTCATTATTTGCCAACCATATATCATCCGTAAAGGGCGTCCACAGAAATCAAATAATTTGGGCCTCCCTTCGTCCGCATTTGGCATCACCCTCCCCATCCCTTTCTGCGGACGTCCAAACTCAAACAGGGTACCAAGGCTAGATTATGCTACCTTCTTGATACTGCAGGGCTAAAACTGTCCCATGGTATGGGTTACTTTGATATTGCCGCGTCCAGCAAAGTTATTCTAATTTCAGCTAGATCCAACTCCGCATACAGACTGTCGTCTAGATGACTGGAGTTGGTGTTTAGGACACAGGTTGTACTGGAACAACTGTACAAAATTAATACGCGGACGTCCGCATTTAGGTGATCCCTCCAACCCTCCCTATCTTTGTGGACGTCCTTAATTGACGGACCTGATCAAGCTCTGCTCAACCCCCCAAACGAATCGCCATGATCAAACGACTCACACGGTTTCGAACCCCGGAAGAGCGATGGATCGCTGCGGCTTCACCACTTGGCCAGCATTACACGAATGATAATCAAAATATGGTTAACTAGAAATCATATCCAGATAGAAATCATTTCAAAATATGTGTACGCATTATTTTTCAGAAACATGGATCAATATATTACACCTATAATTCACGAAGCGCTGTCGAAAATCTAGTTATTGGCAAATTTTTATTCTCATAATACCATTCTACGCAAAGAACCAAAATAAAAAATCGATAACCAGCTACGCAAAAATGTCAGTCAAAATTTAAAAAACTAAAACAAGTTAATAAGGCCACATCTGAGAGTAACGGCCACACACCAAATGTTCTTACATGGGTTCACCAGCCCCAGATTAAGTAAGCGCGTACGTAACCGGCCGAAAATCTCGTTCATTTAGTCCTCTCTATACAAGTTTCGCAGTAGGCCTATATATATAGGCCTATATATATATGATATATATATAATATATATATGATATATATATACATATACACACACATAAATCCCTCAAAGCAAATCAGATCGAATGAAATTGAAAACCACCACACAGAACGCTCGACTAGACAGAAAAAGACTTGAACAAATGAAACTGAACGAAGAGAGAAAAGAAAACTCATTCTACCGAAGAAACAATAGGAACATTAGCAACTCATCTACATGAAAGCAGCATCATTACATCATAATATCTCAACAGAACTTACGATTAATACTCAACAGCACAGCGTTTGCTATATATTTATCTTCCTTACTCAAAGTTCCCTATACACAACGTCATTATGATGTTTACATAGCGCAAGAGTGTAACACACACATAATTATTATATAATTACAGCCTATAATAACATCTTTTAATTATTATATGTTCGCATTTCGAGGCAATGCAGCTGGCCACTCTGGAAAAGATGTCTGCAGAAAGCGTTATTGTGGTCAGAACTCTCCGTATCAATAATTTGAGAGTGCAAAAAGAGAAATAATGCTCTTCCAATTAGGATCTATAGGCCTACAACTTAATTAACGATGCTGTTATTAAAACGCGTCAACAGCGAATAGAGAAGAGCTTAATATAACGACAGCATTGCAGTTGCTTATGCGTTTGGGTTTGAGTAGGAATGTCTCTGCAAAAAAGGCAATGGAGGAGAAGGTGGTGGAGTTTGAACAGAGAATAAGCAATTCCCAAGATCTTGCGTCTGCCTAAGCAAAACAAAGCCTAGAAAATTCGATTCGAAGACTGAAGTAGGCCTAAACAAAGGTTGCCGTGGAAACTGGTTGCTATGGGTAACAGTTACCATGTACACAGGCTTGAACACAAGACACGGCCTATGACGACGAATCGAATTTAGGTGATGGGGCGCAGAGTGACTTCGTTTCGGCTGACTGGCGTCGGAGGCCACGCATAGGGGTTGAAGTCATCAAAGTTGTGTCGACAACCAAGATGACACGATGAATCTCGACCGGCTTCAGAGTCACTCATCTGCAACAGAAAAAATTTCATGAATTATGTTAGTACTTAATAGTAGTAGTAGTAGTTATAATATATAATATTTATTCTTTAATGAAGCGCCTGACAAACGCACTTCGCTGTACAAGTACATGTTATGACAATTAAACAATTCACAAGAACGCAAATTACAGAAGACATAAATCAACCAAGTTGCAGCCATGCAAGGCGCAAGCTCATTGTACGTTTGCTGCCACTTAGGGAATGAAGGCATGGGCTAAACCCAGGGGGCCTTACGGGAATCGAACTGGATCCGTGAGCACTTCAGGTACGAGTGTTTTTCTTTATACTGCCCCCTGCCCTATAGTAGTAGCAGCAGCAGCAGTAGTAGTAGTAGCATCAGCAGCAGTAGAAGTATTAGTAGTAAGCCAAGTCATGGCGGCCTGATTGGCGGTAGTATTAGCAGTATATAGTAGGTTAGTAATTGAGAAGTAGCAGTATGTTTAGCGGAAATAATAATTAGGCCTACTTTTATTGCGATAATAATAAGCCTAATAACAGTTAGGCCTACTACTACTATTGTCATTATTATAAATATATATATATTTTTCGGGGACACTTTTGCCTTGCTAGGTCTGTCTTCACAGAGATTAGCTAATCCTTTTTTATTAAAAAAATATGCAGTCATTTTAAATCAAAGGGACTACATCTAACGTGGGTGCATAATGTACAGTATATTACATAAACAATAATAATATTTATTCAACAACGGCCGTTTCCCAAGATGGCAGCCGTGATGGCTTCAAAGCGGTGATATTTGGTTTTAATTTGTTTGTAAATAGAAGTTTGTCGCTACCCGATACTGTCTCGAGTGTTTGGAACTCAACCGTTTCCCATGTCTGAATCACACGATAATAGTAAAAATCGTGTATGGCGTTCTATCATATTTTCGCTGGTAGCTTTCTACTTTGACATGCGGAGTGTCGCATTAGCCTTCTGCTACTAAGACGTTAATACATGAACTTTGCTCCCAACACAACCCATAGTGGATGATTCGGGGAGGACAATAAAGCTATGCGATTTAACCCATTGTATAATTGTATTGTAATATATTTGATCATTTATAAAGCGCTTCTCACAGGATGAGCCTTTCAGAAGTGCTCCCAGTGCGAGGAACTCCGAGAGTAAAGGAATTTTAAGGTGAAAGAAAGAGGTAGAGAGGATGGTAGAGCGCAGAGATGGGGGAAGTCCATTCCATAGAGAGAGGGACCTATACAAGGAAAGGATACAAAATCCGAGAAGATGACAGCCCATATAGGCGTACTATAGATGTGCGCATCTAATAGGCTTGCCGCCAACCCCACGCCTATCTGGAAAATTGCTGTGGGAATATAATTCTGTCGATGCAGTGCAATGATGTCGACGTATATGAAGATTAGGATTTGGGAATGAGAGCGTTAACGGGTCTGCTCGCCAAGCGGGCAGCCCCGCGCCCGATAGGAGGGGGTTCATGGACCCTAAGGGGCCGTCCATAAAGTACGTCACGCTCCAGGGGAGGGGGTTTAAGAAAGTGTGACAGTTTGTGACAGGGGAGGGGGTCAGGCCATGTGTGACGTCACACATTTATTTATTTTTATTTTATTTATAATTTATTTTTTATTTTTTAGTAGAATTTCATAGCTTTAAAAATAATTTTCAAAAATTTTCTGAAACATTTTAATTAGTTTTATGTCAAAATAGCATGAAATGCATATCTCCTGAATGTGTTTTTCACGATTCCTCTCGCTAGGAGCGCTAGTAATAATGCTGTTGCGAAGCCTTGTTTATGTATTAGCCTTGCTTTCGGAAGTATTATTATTTCTATGTTGAAAGTGTGACGTACTTTAGGGGGGGTCCGAGTTTTGTGACAGTTTGTGACAGGGGAGGGGGGGGTAAAAATGGTCAAAAATAGCGTGACGTACTTTATGGACGGCCCCTAACTTAGGTTACCATGCATGCAGTGAAATCCTATAAGCTACATTCGTTTTCTGCTCTCTGAGTTTTTCTGTCTGTCTTTTTCGTCTCTCTTTTAACAAGGGCATCTCTCTTTTGCTTTCGACCTATGTTGGTCGAATTCCCACCCTGTGCAAAGGTAGAAAATGTCTTTGATAGTTTTGACAGTATTAATCCTTTGCTATAAGCAAACATGTCTTGCAGTGCCGCCCTGCTTGCTCGCATTCTATCTATATTGACGTCTAAACCTATTTGTTATCGTTTGGTGAAGGGAAAATGACAACCTCGTTCGCTTAAAAGATTGGCCCAGCGGAACAGATGCATACGTCATTATTTAGCGGTATCATGCACCCTGCACTTTTTCGTGTATCACGTGATATCGCATCTCACGTTCACCTGACCTTATATATTACGTCGATGTCACTCGTTTGTCTAATAAATCATCCGCAAAAATAACAAATTGGCTGAGAAGACAGTTTAGATAGAATACACACCAAGCAGGTAGGCACATAAACTCATGTCTGCTAACACCAGATTGTGTTGTGGCAGAATGATCCAGGTCTGACATTAAACACGACCTTTGAGTGCAGACCGGGAATTTTATACAAGCGAAGGGATGTTAGGGTATTTCAAGCTTTTGAAAATTGCTCTGCACAAAATTTCGCTTTTTAAAATAATACAAATGAGCTATAAAAATGTTCCTTTACAATTACAGTGAAACACGAATAGCAGTCTTCTTGAGTTGGTTTAACTCGACAAACGTGTCCAGGTAAGGGCCACAGGGCTGTGCTTTTTGACCAGACTGCCGTGGCACACTCTTTTGGAAATGTCAATGTTGATAAGGTAATGTCAAATCTATATTTTCCCGTAGTGATCTATATGTCCACATGTCAATGTGTGCGATCTGTGGAGATCAGCAAACTGGAGCAAAATGATTTGTTCCTTGGTTTAGTTGTGTCTACAGGTGTCAGTGGATGAGAGGCGGAAATTCCTCGATGTTCCAGACATCCTTGGCCTACCTTCGCTGTTTGCTGTTCGTATACCTGTCTGTCTATTTTCCTATCTGTTCAACCTCTCTGTCCTTGTAACGCTTCAGTCGTTGCTTCAGTCTATCCGTGTGCATCTCTGTCTGTCTGTCTCTGTCTGTGTCAGCAAGTCAGGAGTCAGTTATTCTTTTAGTCGGTCAGTCGGTCTTTCTGTCTGCATGTCTCTGTTTATCACCCCATCTATACTTCTCCATCTGTGTCTGCATTTCTACCGTCTGCCCATGTCAACCTCTATCTCATAATGTCTTAGTATCTCTGTTTTTATGTATGCCTCTCTCTCACCGTGTACCTGTCTCTGTGTCTCTTGATCTCGCCATGCACCTGTCTCTGTGTCTCGTGGTCTCACTCTTCCCACGGCGTTCGGTCGCCTGCAGACGACCTTTGGAATGCATTTGGCCATAAGCCAGACCGACCGAGTGCCATCGTGTGACCCTGGTGCCTGCCCTGGACGCGCCATGTGTCCTTGACCCACCCAAAGTGCAGTAATCTCAACCCTAAGCTCTGTTTTTCATGTCTGATTGAATTGCATTTGTGGCTGTCAGGCGATCCACGCTGTCCTACGTTTGAACGATCTTCTGGCTGAAGCGCAGACGTAACGTGAAAGTGACAGCTGGTTATCCACTGTTAGTTGCTGCTAAATGAATCACACGCGGAATCAAAGCTCAAGTGTTTAAACCGAAACTGCTGCAGGTTGCAAACTGTTAGGCACTTTTCAGCTTTCGCATGCTAAGCTGCATTCCTTGTAACTCTTTTGGAGGCATTGATCGATGCAATGATGATTGGAGGGAAGAATAGATGGCTTTTGGGTAGATGGTGAATGAATGGATGAACGAGTGAATGACCGACTGAATGAATGACTGAATGAATGCATATTTCGGATGCTTTGGAATGAATCTGACTATAAGTGGCATTGGTACCGTGACATGTTTACTTTCTCCTCTAAAACCGTTCCACTTTGTAGCGATTCGGTTCAAGGAATGATGTTTTGCAATTTTGTCGAATGATTTAACAACTCAATGAGTATACACCTTCGAGGACTATTTTATAAGTGACAGCGCTAGATAAAGACAACCTTAACTTACCTTACATTGTTTTCTGACCGATGTAATCTGCATGCATTATGAATGACACAGTAGAAGCTTTGCTATTATGTTGGCTCCGTGTTTGTGAGCCCTTGTCTGTCTTTTGTCTACAGCCATGCAGTCTAAAATACTTCCGTGCTTTCAGTATTCTACCAGAGTTTCCGGAGCCTTGTCAATTTCTGTTCACTGCTCAAAGGCTTCCCTATTCCCTCTGGGCTCCCACGCTGAGGGCTGAGGGTGCCTCATCAGAATAGCTTATACTGTAAAAGGCGCTTTACAAGTTTTCTAATACAATACAATACAACGAAATTGGCAGCTTGGCAACTATCTGCATGCAGACAGAAGTGTCGCTTTTGATAGCGTTCTTGGCTATCACAAAACAATATAGGCCTACGTAGCCAATTGATATTACTGTTGGCAAGGCAACTAATTGCATGCTATCAAACTTCATAACTTATTGTGAGTGAATTATTTAGCTGACTGTGCAACTGATTGCATGCTGATTGAAATTGCAACTGCATGCACAGTTGCTTACTTGTCATGCTGTCTATAGACGACCAAAATCTTACTGACATGCTTGACCAACGAGTTTGCAATTTTTCGACAATCACTTGCATTCCTATTGACATTTCGAGTTACCAATTAAGGCACCAACATGCGCATCAATCACCAACTTTGCGCGTTTCCATGTCAGTGGACTGACACATCTTTGTTACCTAGGCAACGGCATGCATGTTGCCTGACACTGCATGTTACCAAGGCAACGTCATCATGCGTGTCTTCCGACAGTGCTTGTTGGCAAGGCAACGGCGTGCACTACGGTGACGACGACGAAGACTGACATTCTGACGAAGGGTGCATCGTGAGGGTTAGGGTGAGGAGGAGGGAAGAGGGGGACTTACGGCGGCGCCCTTTGAAGTCTTGCTTTTAGACCGATTGGAGACAATAACAATGCCAAGAATTACCCCGGATATGAGCAGCGCCGAACTGACGACAGCAAAGACGACGATCCAGGCCATCGACGATGACGTACTTCCGGAAGACTGTAAAACAGAAAAACAGACGACACACAGTCGACACCTAACGTACTATTTCTTCTTTAATTTATATGGCGCTATCATGATAAGAAAGAGACTTAAGATAATTTGTTAATATGCTTGTGTGTGTGTATGTATTTTTTTATATATGTGTATGCGTGTGACTAATATAGCGCCGCTCTTCAATAGAACCTAATCAGAGGTGCTCCTAATGTATGAATGCATGTATGTATGTATGTATGTGTGTGTATGTATGTATGTATGTGTGTATGTATGTATGTATGTATGTATGTATGTATGTATGTATGTATGTATGTATGTATGTATGTATGTATGTAGGTATGTATGTATGTAGGTATGTATGTATGTGCAATTGTACATCTATCCATATACTGAAACGTGTGTACATTAGCGGCCCAAATAAGCCGAATTACCTGTGTGTACAAGATGAGCTAGATGTTTATGTCGCCCTCCAGGGAACTTCTCAAAAGCACTGAAGCACGGTTTGCTAACATGCCCAATTTACCCATAAGGAATTGGGGCTACCATAAACCCATACGGAATTGGATCAGCCACTATCAGGGATGATGCCTGAGGAACCCACGCAACTTGATCCCTTAGTTCTTTAGGAAATCCTGAATTCAATACCCTTTAGATGAATTAATTGCCCCCATCCTCATTTACAGCGAACGCGCACTTCGTAACGCCCTCGGCCGAACACACAGAGTGCAAAGTGCTCATTTGCTACAATATTAAGCCTCGTGTCTTCAGATCAAAGGCTCTTCCACCCTTTGAACTTGCCTATCCAACATCTCTTCTGCACCGTCGCCCAGAGGCAAATCTCTTCTAATTAATCTTGAATTATTACGCGCGACCAATGTTCAGTCCCAAGAACAGAAGCTGGAACCTAAGTAAGGTAATTTACCGTGTAGTAGTAGTAGTAGTTTCAGTTTAACGACACTGTGTGATTACAAAGATCATTAGCGTCGCCCTCCTCCTTTATCCACGCTTGGGATTGGCACTGACAGAGAGCGAACAGTGGCGGAGTTTAATTTACCGTGTTGTAATAAACTCCACCACTGATCGCTGTCTGTCAGTGCCAGGCCCAAGCCAAGTCCCAATTTACCGTCCCAAGAACAGAAGCTGGAACCTAAGTAAGGTAATTTACCGTGTTGTATTTTCCCATTTATATAGCGCATTCTCAAACGCAAACTAAGACGACTTACTGTGACTGGAACGGGCTTTGCACCACCTGGACGGTCGTCAAAGAAAGAAAAAAACAATGAAACATGTTATTTCTCCAGAAACATGATATATAGCCTTTATGTACATCACAAAACTACTATCTATAGGCTGGCTTCAATGATTTAAAATGTCGTTTTGTTCAACACGTCACAAGTTTAGCAAGTTGCGTCTGTGACAACTTGGTTATTCAGAATAAACGAATATTGATTGATTTTGATCACCACAATCACACCATCATCACCACTGCCATCGTCGTCATCATCGGTATCATTACTGACACTACAGCATCATCATGATCATCTGTACGATATCCATCACCATCAACTCGATCAGTCGATATTTATATAGCGCCCCTCCTCAAGCGTAGACGTCATTCGATGACTCGTACAGAACCGAAAAGCCAAACAGGTGAGCCATAATATCCGCACAACCACCTGATTACGCAAACATGTGTCTGCCGATGACGTCATTCTGAGCATAACACTCCCCTACCACAAGACTGGAGGAGGAAGGGGTGGTGTGTAAGACAGAGGCGCCTGGGTCAGTCTGGGGCCTGTCTGTCTGGATTCGGCTGGAATCTGAAGGGGCGTTTCACGGTGTTCGGTTCAACCGAGGTCACGAACGGAAAGTAGACAGTAGATAGATAGGTAGTTAGGGCCAGGCAGACAGACAGATAATGAAAGAAAACTTACAGAGAGAAAGAAAGGGAAGCAGCAAGAAACAGAAACAAAGAGTGCAAGAAAGAGGAAGAGACAGACAGACAGATAACGAGATAGAGTGAGATAGAGAAGAAGAGTGTGTGCGCAAGGCAAGGAAATGGCCATGGGTAGATGTGATAGTTGAGAGTTCACAGGTGTTGCAGACTGAACTAAGAAAACAACGCCAGAGACCGATATCTCCAATCTCTTTTGTTCTTATTGTCTGCCTGCCTGTCTATTCCTTTGTTTCTCTCTCTCTTTATATATATATATATATATATACATATATATATAAATAAAAAGATATATATATCTATATTAATAGGTGTCCCTATTTAGCGGGATCCATGATCTCTTCTGGGCCTCCTTGTAGCCAGTACATGTCAAACCATTGTCTTACTGTTTCATTGTTCGTTTTTTTTCTCTTCTGATGGTTACAGAAATAAATGATTGATTGATTGATCTATATATATATATCAAAGTAGATTATTTTATGACAAGGTACATGCAAGTGAAGCATTGTCTTGTAAAAATAGCTCTCGGTTGGGCTCTTTCTCAGCTTCTGTATGTCTGTCTCTCCATTTTGTCCCCTTCTGCGCCCTCCTTGTTACCATACCCCCTCCCCCTAATCGCCTGAATTCCATTCTGGCTGCTAGTTATCATAATATGAGACAATATTTTCTCGACAGATGAAGCAGTATATCTTCCACCTCCTCCTCCTCATGGAGTCCGTCTATAAACCGCTCCAGATATAATCTACGAAGATCGCTCCAGGCAGAAACAACCACCGCCAGTTCCTTCCTGTCCGGCCGTTTAACTTCCGTTCACTTCGCAATTCCCATCGACAGACTTTATGATAATTATTATTGTATTTCTCCGATCTAATATTATCGTTTGCCAAGTCTTAATCTGTCTCTAACAGATGCGGTAGACGAAATGGGGCGTAGCACTAATAATAATAATAATAATAATGATAATGATGATGATAAGGATAATGATAATAATAATAATATTAATAATAATGATTATGATGATGATGATACTGATAATGATGATAATAATAATAATAATAATAATAATAATAATAATAATAATAATAATAATAATGATGATGATAATGATAATGATAATGATGATGATAATAATAATAATAATAATAATAATAATAATAATAATAATAATAATAATAATAATAATAATAATAATAATAATAATAATAATGATAATGATACTGATAATAATGATGATAATAATAATAATAATAATAATAATAATAATGATACTGATAATGATGATAATAATAATAATAATAATAATAATAATAATAATAATAATAATAATAATAATAATACTAATAATAATAATACTAATAATAATAATAATACTAATAATAATAATAGTAATAATAATAATAATAATAATGCCTTTCACTGACGATTCAGCGTTTCAACACCGTGACCTTTAGGGGTGCGTTTACCAACTTGGATCTTGACGAATAGGGCGCATTCCAGACAAATCTGCGTTTATAAATAATGTTGAAGTCCCTGAGGGATCATATTTACCTCGGGGCAAAAATAATAATAATAATAAACAGGGGGGACCAACGGGAGACATCTTTTTTATTCCAACATCTCTCGCTAACAATTCAACGGTTTAACGCCGAGGCGTTCAGAGGCACTTTCGCCAACGAGGAAATAGACGAATAAGGAGCAGTGGGTTACGCTGGAAAGAACGTTCACATAGCGCCGTTATAATTCCAAAAGCATATCAAAATTGAAGCGATTATCGGTTGATGTAGATTTATGAAGGCGCTATAGAAGTTGCTGGAGTAGACTAGAAATGCAAATAAGTATCTTGTTATTTTCCAAGTTCCAACTAACCTTCGGAATCGGATTTGTCTTCTGCGTTCGACTGGCCATTACCGTTCGCACCGCCCTGGAGCTCCTGACTGAGCTCCTGACTGAGCGGCTGTTTCGGTTGATTGACTGGTTGTTCCGGTTGATTGACTGGCTGCTCCGGCTGACTGGCTGGTTCTTCCGGTTGGCTGGCTGGTTTTTCTTCCGACTGACTAGCATCGACCTCTCGATCCGGTTCACCGGTTCCATCCCAGATGATGACCGTACGTGAGGGTTCTGGTTCGAGGGTTTCGTTGTGTGGGGGTTGCTGGGAGCTGTCGTCTTGGTGAGCCGCGTCTTGTTCTTCGGATGGAATCGGTGCCAGAGGAACTGCGGTGGAAGGAGCAACCAATGAGGTCGTCAGTTCCTCACTGTCTTCCGTTTCATGTACTTCCGAATCATCTTCTTCCGAATCATCTTCTTCCGATTCATCCTCTTCCGATTCTTCCGCATCGACCACATCACGCGGGAGGTGGCCATTGTCCTTTCCAACGGCTGCCACGGAAGATGGAGTGCTTTGCTGGCCAGTCTCTTCCTCCTCACTGGATGCTGGGTCTAGACTGACCGCGGACTGGTTTTCCTCCTCCTCCTCCTCCTCTCTTTCGTCTGGACTGGATCCGTGGCCCGGACGAACACGCGGTCGCGGAACTTCTGCCTCACCAGAACTGGAATCTTCCGTTTCGGTGGCGGGTTCGTCGGAGGCATCGCAGACAAAGAGTGGAATCACAAGAAGAAGGGAAACAAAGATGAGCTGGAAATCAACAGACATCCGGAATTATTTATACATACATTTATACATATACACAGACAGATACATACATGCATGCATACATACATAAATACATACATGCATGCATACATACATACATACATACATATTTACATATACACAGACAGATACAATGATACATACATACATGCATACATACATGCATGCATACATACATACATACATACATACATACATACATACATACATACATACATAAATACATATACACAGACAGATACAATGATACATACATACATGCATACATACATAAATACATACATGCATACATACATACGTACATACGTATACTTTAGCCATATTTGTACATTTATTGGTTGGTTAGTTCCTGTTAAACGACGCTGTTTCATAACAAGGATGGTTAGCGTTGTCCTCTTCCTTTAAAGATTTTATGCTAGCCTTAAGAAGCAGACATAATTATGTACAAAGTGTTGCCGACATAATTTTCTTAGTCTCAGCACATGACAACAACTGGCCAGTCCTCTTCTTGCAGACTTGCACCGCCCATAAGAAATATAACTGCAAATACTACTCAGGTCATCACCTCAACTTCCTCTCTCTCTCCTCTGTCCCTCCCACACCTCACCATCATCCTTCTGATCAGCAGACGAGAGATGTCGATCAAGGTGGCTCTGGTCTCCTTTCTTCGTCTCCAGTTTTTTCGACGGGGAAAGACGATCAGTTTGACCCAGAAACCCGGTCCCGTCAGTCAGCCCCCCCCAACACCCCCGTCCTTCTTCGATTTCCAACAGATTCCCAGCAGTATCTTATAGACTGCCACCGTCTCTCCCTCGCAGCACCGTAGTCCAATAATCTAACTATACAGGCATACATACTTAAATACATAGATATATTTACATGAGCCTACGTGTATAGCACGACTAATTGTTTACTTTCTGTTCCCTTGGCATACGCGCATGACATCTTTGAAATAAGATTATGATAATACTTGTATTATAAATATACACATATACATTATATATTTTTCATTTCAACATGAGTTATGATGAGCTTTCATGCGTACATATACGTATTTATATAAATAATGAGTTAATATATATATATATATATATATATATATATATATATATATATATATATATATATATATATATATATATATATATATATTAACGCTCTAAACATTTGAGTAAGCCTGTTGTCTGTTTAAAAGTTTCATATTTACATAATTGGATATCAATGCAGGCTGATGGAGAAGGAATTCTGAGATCCCATTACATATATGACAGATCATCTCAATGATTGAAAGACTTGACCGCATGCTGAACACTTTACAATTTCAGTACGTCGACATAATCGGGATATCCATGATTGCAAAAGCTTTATATCATGTAATCCAATGCATCCAGGGTAAAACATTTAGCTTCACCTCTTCCACTCTATGTATTGTAATTTTTACAACGTCAACTTAATACTAAGGCTTTTCTCTTCGGCCTAAGTGGCGTTAACGTTCACTAAGCTCTAATGATCTATTAACTTCTATATCTCGCTTTCAATTCTGAGATATCATTAGCCGATGTTAAAAATTAACATGCGGTCAAAATCATGAATCAGTGGCCAAGTCTTATATCTGATGAGTTCGAGAACAAGTATCTATGTAAGCAAATGGATTCCCTCCACAAAACTTGGTGGATTGAAATTTCCCTGTTTCCCATTAGGGCCTATGGCCGAGACCCAACTGTTCCTTTGCCCACTCGAATAATTAAAGTCCTGGATCTGCCTCGGTGCTGGCTGGCACATGTCGTAATATCGTCTGCGAAGGCTTGGTTACTCAAGTGCAAACCCATGCATCCAGTTACTCCTGTAGCGTTGACTATGAGCTTCTCAGAAATGACGGAGAAGTCGCGTGAGAATTTATCAACAAAGAGGAGGATAAGAGCCTTTGAAGATTGCGTCGCTAATTGCCTAATTTAGGGTCAACGACGTACATAGTTAATAAAACGAGCGAACGGGAAAATAAAGGCTGGAAATATACCAGAAAAGTACGAGAAGGATGGGCAATGGGCATGATCAGGAGGATGATAGATGCAGGAGGGTGAGCAAATGATTGAGAAGGGGAGTGGTTGGGAGGAGGGCTCGCTGAAGGGGTAAAGGCAAAATATAGTAGACGGAGTGGAAGATAAGGAGAGTTTGATGATTATAGAATTAAGATGGAGGAGGAATATCCGTGACTCAGTCGATATAGGCGGAGGAATGATGATGATGATGCGTTCCGCGCCCGACGGCAGGTCGGTTGGTTTTTATGCCACCCGGGGATGAGATGACTGAGGTGGTTTCCTTCCTCACAGACTGTTGTGAGTGAGTAACCTGTCCAGGGTCGCTGCGCAGTGGCTTGAGGTAGATTCGAACTATGCGACCCTCCGGTTACAAATCACAGAACATACCGCTGCACCACCGCGTCCCACTAAGCAGGAGGAGGAGGAGGAAGAGGAGGAGGAATAGGAGATGAGCCGACAAACAAAACAAGTGAATGACCAGTTAATATGAAATCTGACCTAACACCGAGTGCAGAAGCGAGGAGTATAGAAAGGAAAGGTTGGGCATGGAGATGTTTTGTCTGCGTCAGCTGCAGGTGCCTTTGTTAACGCTCATCTCGTGACTAATTTACGCCCAAGAGATCACACGGAATAGCTTCCTCCTCCTACCACCTTCTCTGCCAGCACCCGACTGCATCCCTCCTTCCATCCTTCCTGCACACCAGCCCGCTTGCCAGAGCTTGATGACCATGGGCGCAGGTATGCACCAGTTAGCCTCCCGGCTGAAACTCTTTCCACTCACAATTAAAGTACCCATATCGCCTTCTCTGCCTTCTCTGCCCCTCTAGCTTACAAATAATTGTCCGCCCTTGCTTGAATTCTCCACATTTTGCCATTCTTCCACCACTAATATGGACCTCCCTCATCGATGCCAAATCTCTCGACCCATCCTTTCCGAGATTCCTCCTAGTCGACAACTCCCTCTTTCTTTCTACTCCGCATCCCCTCTCACTTCCTCAAACCATCCCTCGCTTCCTACCTACTTCCGTCATAGTGCTCCTCCAACCATTCTTCTATGCTCTTATCTCTAGGCCTCCGTGTAACTTTCCTACGCTCTCCTTCCCTCCTCCATTCATCCCTCCTCTCCACAGTGTTTCCATTCTTTCCATCCATTCCTCTATCCATTGAACCCTCTCTTTCGCTATCATTGTTATCTTTCCAATCCTCCTTCATTCCTCCCCTCCATCTTTTCTCCTTCGTTTCCTACATCTAGTCCTCTCTCCCTCTCCTTCCCTCTCTCCCCATTTCTCTCTCTCACTGTTACTCCCTTCCTCTCTATCTCTTCCTCCCTCTCCCCCCAGTTTCTTTTTTCTCCTTGCCCTTCTTTCCGCTTTCTTTACTGCCTCCCATCCTCCTGCGCCTAATATAAGATGTTCGGCTTCATCAGGTTACACCATCAGGTTACACTGCCTCCTATGACGCAACCAAAGTCCTCCAAACGTCTGACGGCCTCACACCGGTTGGTCTATCTCGTCTGTGATATACAGCAGCCGCCCAGTGAGCGACCTCTAAGACGGTGGGTTCGAATCCGAGAACCGTGATCACACAATAAAGCTCGAGATCATAGGATCAAGTTCAAAATCATTGGTTCGATTTCAAGATCATAGGAGTGTGTTTAATATCTCATGGGATCAAATTCAAGATTATATATGATCGAGGTCAAGATCACAGGATCAAGTTCAAAATGGCGGGATCGTGTTCAATATCATAGGATCGATTTCAAGATCGTAGGAGTGTGCTTAATATCTCGTGGCATCAAATTCAAGAGTATGTGATCGAGTTCATAATCACAAGATCGAGTTCAAAATGACAGGATCGTGTTCAAGATCATAGGATCGATTTCAAGGTCACATGAGTTTGTTTAATATCTCACGGGATCAAATTCAAGAGTATTTGATCGACTTTTAGATAACAGGATCGAGAAGAACGATAGAGAGATGGAATAGCACAAGCACGTATAGGCTTACTTGTAGAAATACAGGGAGGAGGAGGAAACTGAGGAAAGATTAGTCGTTGGATTGACGGAAGCAAAGATGGAAGTCTAGAAGAATGGAACGATGGAAAGACGGAACAACAGAAGGATAAAACGCTGTACGATGAAAGAATGGAAGACGTAGGAATGAATCCGCTGACAGGTTGAGCGACAGAAAGGTTGAACCGTTGAAAGATGGAAAGACGAGAAAGCAAAGAGTAGCAACCGTGGAACAATAAATCGCTGGCGCTCCACAGGAACTCAGATGACGAACGATCAGGGAACAAACAGCCTGTGAAGAACAGCAGGCAACTGATGCCAGGGAACTTAATGACCTCCATCCGAGCAGGGAACGGGTGTGCGTCAACCATGACGCAGCCTTGGCCTCGGCCTTGGGGAAAGTAGGGTGAAAGCGATTTCGTCAGGGATTGGAACTCCGCGAGTACTCAGTGACTCGGAGTCTGGTTTCTATCAGTGCTTAAAAACCATTCAAAAACGCTTCATTCCAGTGCCAAAATTCTACTTGTTTTCTGAAGGCCAATAGAGTTATAACATTCTAGTCGCGCCAAATGGAAGAGACGAGCGCAGACGCGAGCATGTCTGTAGATAATAAATTTTTTTAATCTGGGCACGAATATAACGCTCTAGAAGGCGTATATTCAAGCGAGCTCAGGCCTAGGATTTCACGCATGGATATATATATATATATATATATATATATATATATATATATATATATATATATATATATATATATATACATAAATACACTACATGTGCTGTTTGGGAGTGTTTGATGTGTCTGTTACATGGTCTGTGTGTTTTTGTTCGTCTTTTGGTTATTGATATTGTGTGGGTATATACTAGAACTCACTGACGTGTTTCCGTTAGAGTCCAAAAAGTGGACTATTTACGACCTGATCTAGAATTTTTGGACGTAGGTCATTTCTTTCGGCTATCACACCGACAAATTTGGACGTATTAAATGTTTTTTTACGGACGTAAAAACGGCCATTTGGGCGTTAACGGACACTCCTAGTCTAGGAGTGCCACTGTGCATATATCGGAATGTGAGGGAGTGAGTGAGTGAGTGAGTCAGTCAGTCAGTCTGTAACTCTGTCTGCGAGTGCCTTCTTACTTGCATCTATGGTAACTACAGTTTGCTTTGTTTATCGATAAATTCGACAGACAATGTTCCTTTATCTCTCGTAAACACTGACTCTGGCAGAGAAACCTCGGCTCCTCCTCCTCCTCCTCCTCCTCTCTTCTTCATCTTCTGAGAAATCCTAATGGACGGCAGATGCTTCTCTTCGTCTCTCGTTGGTTGGACTCTGTGTCTGTCTTCATCTAGATTGCAGATACATCTGTCTGTCTGTCTGTCTGTCTTTCTGTCTGTATGTATGTATGTCTGTCTGTCTGTCTGTCTGCTTCTGACCACTACTTCTCCGATTACTCCGCACACTTTTTACGTCACGTTACCCAATCGTATCTGAGCGGAGGCGATGGAGGCAGAAGCAGAAGGAAGCGGAAGAGAAGGAGGAGGCAGAATGGGAGTGCAGCTGTAAGGAGGTGAAAAAGATGAAGAAGAGCAGTTCTTAAGCTGGCCTGAGAGGCAGAAAGAGAGCCATGAAGTGTTATCGACTTACTTTGGAAGAAATTACACTGACGAAACCAAGAAATAAGTGGAGAAGGAAGACGATGAAGAATAAGAGGAAGATAACTGGGAGGATGATGGTTAGGAGGAGAAGGAGGAGGAGGAAGACTTGGAGAGATAAGAGCAGGAGGCAGGAGAGGAGAAGAACTCGGAGGAGAACTGGGATGAATTGTGAAAGTCTTGGTTACTCACTCATTGAGCCAATGTTTATCAAATGTCGAATATACAACGAGCTTTGAGTAATCACAAGCTCTACATCTTCTCATAGTTTTCCTCCAATTTCTAACTGGCCTAAACATTGTATACTCTGACTTATGCCAACATAGTATTCGACATACAGCCAACATCGAGCTGAAAGAACAGCTGAAGAAGAGCAGTCCCTTAATTAAACTAGCCCTGAGGCAACCAGGGATATCACGTGTTAGCGACTTCATTTTCTTAGCCTCAGCATATGAGGACGGATGGCTGGTCTTCTCCCTCGCAATCCGATCTTCCAACCGACAGTGTACAGTTAATGTACTCATTATAGGTGAGGCGCTAGGGGGCGCAGGTGATGCCAAAATCTTGATACAAAATTCTGCTCTGGGGGATTTGAACCTCCGACCTCTCGGTTGACAGCCCAGCACGCTAACCACTATGAACAAATGAATGAACAAAAGTGCGACCGAGTTACTGAACTCGTGTGAAGAAAGTTCCCGAATTTCTTGAAATACAAGAACGCATGGAAGATATGAAGCTATCCAATGGATGGAAACTGAGACAACCAATTATCCTCGCCTTTCAGACGAGGAATCAAATATCACTGGCTGAGTATGTCAACTGTCTACACACGCCATGTCTAATATAATGTCTGCATTGTATGAAACCATTCGTTCTTTGATATCTTCCTTCACTCGCTAATTCATTCGCGCATTCATTCTTTGAATTTTTGCATTGCGTCTCACTTTCCAGTGACCCTTAAGCTACACATCTATGCATGCATAGAGAACACTTTCCTTAAAAACTTCTCAAAATCGCTGTCTGATAACATAACAATAAAATTTATAGTTATAGTTATGGCTATACACCTAACATCGTACATGTACAAAGTAACATAGCATAAATTACATAGCTTAAATTAGCGCAACATAAACATATCACCGGTAACGTAAGACATCCGAAATTAGCATAATGCAGCTTAAAATAACCTATTGCTGTTTACCTCAACACAGCATAACACTACATAAGAGCATTATTATGATCATCACTATCGCCATCATCGCCATCATCGCATCATCATCATCATCATCATCATCATCATCATCATCATCATCATCATCATCATCATCATCATCATCATCATCATCATCATGGGGCGCGGTGGTGTAGGGGTATGTTCGGTGCCTTGCAGCCGGAGGGTTGCGGGTTCGAATCCACCTCAAGCCGCCGCGTAGGGACCCTGGGCAAATCCTTCACTCGCAATTGCTCATGCGCTTCGGCGTGAAACTCCGATTCAGTGTCTTCGCTGTAGTCGGGAGCGCCTCTGAGTAGAATTCTTGAAGGGGCGCTATAACAAGTGCACGAAATGAATGAATGAATCATCATCATATTATTATTATTATTCTTAATATTCTTGTTTATTAATTCAAACTGACAAATTCGCAGTATGATAACAAGTCATAACACATTTGTGTGCTATTTCTGCTAATAAGCGGTGTTGTAACGTCTTGTGCGGTCCTTAAAATGTGCGCTAAGTGTTCAGATACATACATACATAAACACAAACATACATACATAAACACATTCATACACACATACATACGTACGTACATACATAGATTACAAGTGGACGTCATTCAGCTGTAATCCATCATCATAATAATCGTCAGCACGCAACAGTAGCGTGAGATTATGCAATATAACATAAGTTCGTCTAATTTCACGTAATAATGAAGCAATTCGCGTAAGACACCATAACACGGAGTCCCACCAAACCCTTCCTCTCACTTAGCGCACTTCAACGATAAAGCATCTAGGAGTTTTCTCGGCCGTGGGGCCCTCCAAGCCACTCCCTTGCATCAGTGCCACCTGGCTTCTACTGGTACCTCTTATCACCACTTGAAAAATTGCCTTTCTGTTATAGGTTGAAGGAATAAATATCCCGAGGGAGCGCTATATAAATTCTCTAGTCCACATCTAGCTAGACGGAATGCCAGTCTCGAGGCCCTGGGTTAGACACCATCCCAGGTCAGACAGTTGTTTTTACTGTTTTTTGTCTGCCTACGTACCAAGGTTGAGAAAATGAGGTCGCATTTCTTTGTCTGTTTTTCTCTTCGTTTAAAAGCATCTTCTCTTTGTTGCGCTTTGAAACTGTACTCACAGGTCAAATCACACAACAAAACTTTGGCCCATGATCGCTTTTCACGTGATAAATCCCCACTCATCAGTACAGGTCAACATTGCGAATACAATTTTATCCAGGTTAGTGAAATCCTTACTTAGCGGTACATGACCGTTTTTGTAGAGCACAAAGGATATGTTTTCATGTCTGTTAACTCTTCAATTGACAGTAGGCCTACATAACAGACTTACATACACAAATCGGTGTATTTTGTTTTATAAATTCCTTTTTAACCATACACAACAGTAATATAATTATAGAACTATAGCAAGGCCTTGGATAGATTTTCATTGTTCTGTTAATTATTTTTTATTAATTAACAGCAGTTCACTCAACAATACACGCAGAACTCCTAGTTTAACTCTCATTTTAGATAAATCATTTCTAAACAGCATTACGCAACTTTGATTAGACTTTTTAACGGTTAAATGTATAGCAATGATTTGATTAGGTGAAGATTTCGATTCGTTTTAATTCGTTCACCCGGTGAAACCGACATTTTCGCATACAAAGTGCACATTGGTTAGTTGGTTAAAATTTTAAAAAAAATTTAATTTAAAAAAATAATTTTGGTTAGTTGCTGTTTAACGAGTCGTTAAACAGCAACTAACCAAAATTATTTTTTTAAATTAAATTTTTTTAATAACGACACTATGTCATAACAAAGATGATTATCGTCGCCCTCCCCTTTCTCCAGGCTTGGAACTAGCACTACCAGGGACGTAACTAGCGTTGGGCTGGGGGTCTTAAGCTCCCACCCCAAACGAAGCTGAAGCCCCTCAAAATAAATCAAGTTCCCCGGCCCACTGTTATATATGCTCGTGGTACTGCACTCCCCATGCCCAAGGCTTAAAGCCCCCTCCACCCCAAACGAAAGTCCTAGTTACATCACTGGGCACTACCAGAGTACGAGTAGTGGTAGCCTCGTGATGGCTTTGTAGTTTGAACCTTGATCCCCTTTTGATCTTCGGCTCAGCGCTACGGACTGAGTGCTTCCTCTGAAACACGATGCGCCAAAAACGATGAATTGCACAACCTAAACTTGGGTCGAGGGACAAATTTTCTGGCAGTCATAAAACACAACCATGCCAGCATCTGGCCTGTTATAATACTGTCGGAAGACGTCTGTATTTTTCTGGCTCGACTAAGTAACTGTCTGGCAGTTGGTCGCAGTGGCTGAGTGTGGCTGTATTGAAAGTTTGTTGTATGATTTCTGTTGTGTTTATCTTATGTTTTGCTCGTTTGTGTTAAGTTGGGATATATTTATGCTTCATTATGTCATGTCCGAATAATTCTGTTGTTGTGCTGTTTTGTGACAAGCTATGCTATGTTGGGGATAACCTATGCATTAATTTATGTTATGATAATCTTGGGCTAATATATGTTTCACTAATTTATTGTATGTTTGAGTAATCCCTGCTATGTTATGTTGAGATAACTTATGCATTATGCAATAATATATCTATTTGGAAGCTTACCTCTTTGTCCGGGCCGGAGTTGGGAGCTCCTCTGAGTAGTTACCTTGAAGGGGCCCTATATATAAATTCTTCAATGAATGAATGAATTAATTAATGTAATACTGGGCTTATCTGTTGCACCGATTTATGGTATATTTGGGTGATTAATGTTATGTTACGTTGGAATGACTTTTGCTGCATTAATTTATGCAATGTCATGTCAAAGAATACTGTAGAAAGTTATCTTCTGTTATTTTTTGGTAGTTTCTGCTACTTTGTGCTTTGATGCATCATTGTACGTTTACTTCTTTTATTAACAACAGACTGAAAAATTATTCCGACACACAGTACTAAAAATACGCATCATAAATCATACCAACATGGAAAAACCTCTGTCTAAAGCTTTTTTACTGGTGGGCTAGTGGTAATATTTTCCAGCAAGTGGCGAGCCAGGGTGCCGAAGCAAAATGGGGGTAGGTGTCTGGGAGTATGTACGACATAATCCCCGGGGACATAAGCCCCTCGATTTTGCGTAGGACATATTCCCCCAGGACAAATCCCCATCTATTTCTGCATAGCTAACTGCGTCTTTGGTGAATCGTACCATGTCATTATTGCCAACAAGATCTGAGTGTCAGTTATTTTGCTACTTTTCTAAGACATTAACATTTACAATGAACGAATGGAGGTCGTTGTCCGAAAAACCGTGTATTAAACGAAGGCAACTAAAATACAGACGTGATCAGAATTCGAATACATGACGCTATATTAACAGGAAACGCTCGGAAAAATAATTTATGCGAATCCTGGAACAACGAATTCGCAAAGGTTTCTATGGTGGGTCATTGTCACCCTTCACTTATACATATAGGTGAGCTGCAGGAGAATGAGGGCATGGTGAACACCAGAGGCTCGTGGTCAGCCGCCCAAAAAGTGGGTCAAGCGTAGCACCAAGCAACTACAGGATTATGTCTGGGAGAGATCATGTCCGGGGAATTATGTCAAACTACCTTCTGGGAGTGGGCTCGGTGAAAATATTTGCAAAACTAAATCTTAAATGGTGCATTTTAGTATACAGGCAGTCAAATAAGTTTAAGCATTCTGTTTAAAGCAAACGGGATGAAATAGCCTATTTCCAAACAGGCTACAAATTTCGACCGAAGTATCTAGTTAATTTCATAATGAATTCATCCTTCTTCCGAAGCAGTGGGCCTATATTCAGTAAACTTTGGCCGAAAGCCCCGAAGAACACACACATCATTAGGCAAGTGATATGCTGGAATAAATCACACATAGTTCCACCTGCCTACGGTTTTTGTGCGGAAAATCGGACCTACAGTGAATTTAATTAAGGATGACTGTGAACTTGATTAGCCAGCTCGTTTAGATAAGATGAAAGAAACCGCAAACAGTGTAGCTGTTGACAGATATGAAAGTGCCACGTGTTGAATTATTTACGATCTCCGAATCAGCATAGGTGACTGGCTGTACGGGCTTTCCCTTCAGGGGGAACAGATACCACAGAGCCATTTTCTGTTTGGTCACCCCATGCATAGTAGTATCAAGTTTTTACGACATCTTATAGCTGCAAGGCCAGTTAATGTTGACCTTTCCTTACCCCCCACTGGAGCCTTTAGTAGTTACCCCGGCAATATATCTTCCCGCAGCCATATATATCCACCGTATCTCCGCCCTTTTGACTCTCCCGGTCACGCCAGATTGATGACCCTTTAGAATCTGACCATATTTGGCTCTAGGCCTCAAAGTGGCAGGCACCGGTGTCAAGCGATTAGATAACGGGCTCCATAGAAGTATTAGATTAGGTTGGAATTCAGTTACATTTGCAACTCAGCTCGGGTCTCCCGTATATGTGTCCATGAAGACCTACAGATTAACATACCAATTGATTATAATTCAATCTTTAAAACGTAGAAAAGGAATTCCGGTTAGAAGCAAACCCTGACGTTGCTCAAGGTTGGTATGAATTAATTACCTCATATAAGGCATAATCTGGTAGAGATATATAACCTTGTGTTAAGGTTAGGTATTGTCCCGTAGTGAGGTAGGCTACCAGTACCATTGTTATAATATTCATTATAGCAAAATACCAAGTCATGGAATGCACGATGTCTATTTCAGTAAATTATAATAAGTTTTATTATGCTTGCATAGTGCATACTCAAGTCATAAAAAATCTGAAAACTTGAAACCCAAATGAAGGCAAGAGGGTAAAAATTGTCAGGTGGAAGAAGATGAGTACGGGCCTGCTCTCACTTACTCCACTGTGTATACCATTCATGAAGCGTCGCCACACTGAGCACAATATACTTAACGTGGTCTAGTCTGGTCCCATTAAATTGCAGACCTCGCCTCCTACGGTTGCACTCGTCTGGGTACCTCATGAGGTACAAGGTCCTGGCCTTTGTCACTTAACAGCCTCTTGGGGGTTTGAACCAGGGACCAACCGTCGCCCAGTCTAGCCGCATGGTCTACTGCGCAGGGATCATTTAAAGCTACTTAGGATAACATCGGTAATTAGGATGAATCGAGCTCTTAATTAGGGTCGTCCTACGTTGATAGGGAGTGGCTTAATCACCGTGTAGCTCTTCGGGTCATTTAATGCCACTCCTTCGGTCTCTGTTGCCCGCTGGAGACTGTCTGTCTGTCTCTCTGTTCGTCTGTCTCTCCGAGTCTCTGTGTTTCTGTCTATGTCCGTGTATTCTTGTGACTGAATATCTGTCTCGTTGGCTGCCTGTCCATCTCTCTTGTTTGTCCCTGTTTATCATGTCCACAATCGTTTTCTGTGTTTTCCTCTGCTGACGCGCTTGTATAAGAAGTTTTCAGAATAGAACAATAGACAGTTATACCAATAATAATTTACATAGCGCTGTTACTCGGTCGAGGCCGAAGAAAGAGGCCAGATAGCAGTAGTTTCAGTTTCAGTGTGATAACAAAGATCATTAGAGTCGCCCTCCTTTTTTATCCAGGTTTTGGGACTGGCACTGCCAGAGTACGAGCAGTTGCGGAGTTGAAAGAAGCGATATATATATATATATATATATATATATATTAAAAGGAGCGATATATATATATATATATATATATTAATATATATATATATTAATGCAAGTATATGTATATACTATTCAAGTATGCCTGTGTGTGTTGAAAGGGGCGATATAAATATATATTAATGCAAGTATATAATTATGTACTATTCCAGTATGCCTGTGTGTATATGATCTGTATGTTTCTCGCGTGTTCTGTCAGTACTGACTGACGCCAACCTGCCAGACTGCGAGATGCGGCTTTTCATCTTGTTCTGTGATGGATGCGATGAATGGTTGAATTCCGCGCAGAGGAAAGGATGGAAAAGGATGAGTACAGAAGGCAGAGCAGGAGGAGAAGGAGGAAGAAAGGGGGAGGAGCAGGCAGAGTGGAAATTGTGGCTAAAATGGAACTTCCCCAATGGTTCAAATTACTTCGTTTCTTGTTCATACTATTTCCGATTGGAAGCAATTCCAAACTGCTATCTGCCAAATGACATATGACCCTCAACTGCCACCTCAGCTCTCTCGCAATGTGAGCAGGTAGAATAGAAGTGAATAGCATAACGACCAAGAAGAGATTTTCACTGCTAGTTCATTGAATTGGGAGGGTGTTTAGATGAATGGTAACACTCCGGCACGAAGAGCAGAAGATCAGCATGGACGCGGGATCGATTCTCGCTACCCTACCAAAGGTCCACTCAGCCTTTCATTCGCTAGTGTTTGTAAAATTAGCTGCTGGATAGATAGACGCCCTGTAGGGCTGCTATACAGTTAATTTCGACTCATGTAGTAACTTAATTGGAATCATCCGTTCATTAATAATAATAAACACTTGTAATCATACTGGAGTGTGTCAGTTTGAATAAATGATAAACACGAATATAATGTATTTGTATGTATTGAAAAAACGAGCAGGATCGAGGCCTCTAATAAATACACGCATGGCGCATGCATGCAAACACACATACAACAAAACATATTCTACAAACAGGCATTCATCATGATTCATACCATGCTTACACATGTGCAATACATACAATGCAGGTAATAAATATTAAAAAGCATACTTGCACGCACACATGCAAACACACACATACAGATACACACATACATACATACATATACACAGGCAGATAATACATACATAAGGATCGTTTCTTTTTTTAACCGAGTACTCATCAGAAACACACACGCTCTGCCTGGTACTGATGCGTAACTAATACAAAACATCATCACTGACATCCATCCTTTCATTTACATAATTACTTTCTTCTTACGTCGATAGCGCTAAATTGAGACAGAGTTGTAAATGATGGCACCCGAATGTATTAGTCATTCACACATGAATAATAATAATCATAGACAGACCCACACGTACAAACAGAATTACAAACAGACAAACACATAGACAAGCATGCATACCCACTACAAGGCACACAGACACACATAGGGACAGGAGAGACTTACTTTCACACGCATATCCGCTACAGGCCAACCGAGGCGCAGAGAGAAAGACAGGCAGGTAGTTGGAGACAGACAAGGTATTATCTTTCTATAGTTTATGCAAGACAATTCCTAGTTTGCTAAGAACAAATAAACTGCAGATGCAGGCCTCAACTGGCAGAAGCGACCTGTTATTCGGTGAACGTTAAAGACCTTGCAGCCCAGCAACAGGGATGCTGGCGAGATTCGTAATTTGATATCAGGATGCGGCAGATGCTAGCCGTCGGCTGCATTCTTGACCCAGACGAAGTCGAACGACGACACTGACCACCCCAGCGGTTGTTGAGGGCAGTCACTTTAATCACCCATCCACCATGGAGCCCTCCCCACCATAAATGCCTTCACCATCTACCATAAACCCCTCCATCTACCTTGAACCCCACCGCTTCTCAAATGGCTGGTCGCACGATTATTGCGTTCTCAATGACCTTCAGTTCTTGCCCTAGTTCTTCTTTATTCATCTTTTCCTACATGCGAATCCTCGTTATTTTTGTCCTAGATGGGAAAACCACTTATCTCTCTGTCTGTCTGCCTCTGTCTGTCTCTTTCTATGTCTGTCTCCCTATTCCTCTGTATTACTATCTCGCCTGTGTGCGCTGGATTTAAGGAGGTACTCATACCGCTATCTTCTTACTCCACCCAAATTCCTGTTATTCTAATTAAATTGCTGCGTTCTTCATTTCTACACGCTTTCGGTTCCAGGTGTATGCGACATCATGCTGGTTATGACTTTACCAGCTGTTTGCTTATGGATGAACTAGCACTTTTTATGAACTCTAACTTAGTAATACACTTTAAGCGGTACTTTAGTCTCTTCTGGATGACCTTTTCAACTGTTAGACTAGCAGTGACACTCAATAGTTCCATTGATGTTGTGACATTTCAAAGATAAGAATTGAAGTGTCAAATGGAGCATCAGTTAGGTTAGCGAGGTGCATCTACGCAAGGTTATTCCGGATGGTTACTCCAGAAGGGAACCAAATGTGTTCAGTTACATTCATCGTCATCAGCATCATCACTTCCAGTTCCTGACGCCAGCCGTTTGGCGGCGATGGGTGCGAATAAATTATCTCAACTGTCCTCGGTCATTTGTCAAGTCTATTGCTCCCCTTAGTTTCAGTCCAAGTGATGTTACGTCCTCGTTTATATTTTCTATCCTTTCTTGGTCTGCCTTTGTTTCAGTCATAATATTACATTCCATTATTTTACTCAACTTGGGATCCTTATTCTTCGTTCTTTCTTCTGACCTGGAACCGACCCCCTCCCGCTCCCCCTCTTCCACGCAGAGTCAATTTTCACAGCAGCCGTATCGGATCCTTTGATTGGAATTCCTTTCGCAGCCTATCTGCCCTCCTTGCTTCCCACCCTTGCCCTTGCCCACCCGATCTAATTACTTCCAGATGAGAAGAGTGTTCATTTGGCTCGGAGGGAGGAGGAGGAGGAGGAGGAGGAGGAGGAGGAGGAGGAGGAGGAGGAGGGCGAGGAGGAGTTCTAACCTTATCGTAAAAGTCGCACCATCCTCGGCTCACCACCCCATCTGAAATCACCCCACTAATTCCGATTCCGCAGTCACAGCCCTTTATTTATATCTCAGTCTCGTTACGTCTTTCTTTGTGTCTCTATCGCTTTGCCCTACTTCCGTCTCTCCCCTCCCCCTCCTCTCTCTCTCTCTCTCTCTCCCTCCCCCTCTCTCTCCTCTCTCTCTCTCTCTCTCTCTCTCTCTCTCTCTCTCTCTTTCTCTCTTTCTCTCTCTCTCTCTCTCTCTCTCTCTCTCTCTCTCTCTCTTTCTCTCTCTCTCTCTCTTTCTCTCTCTGGTTATGGCTCTCTCTGCGGATATAACCCTCTGCTTCTGTTTCCTTCAGTCTCTTTATGGACTCCAACTCTCCCCAGTGGGGTGCCACCCCTCTGGTGATATCAAATGCTGATGTCCCAACATCTTCCAGACTGAAACTTTATACTCAGTGGACGGAAGCTCGGTTGAAAGTAATTAGCGTCTGTTTATGGAAGACACTAATGTGATCTCAATGCTGACAGTGTCTGACAATAAGGCACAATGCCAGGAGACAGAGGGGCGGACAAGTCAGGTGGTCATCGTGGTCTTTATCATCTTCATCATCAGCTTTTTCTTCATCAACATCGCTATCATCATCATTATCATAATCATCACCATTATCATCATCATCTTCATAATCATTACCGTCATTACCATCATAACCACCACCTTCATCACGATCATCAAAGTTCCTGACGTCATCCATTTGGCCGCGTAGTTTTCAAGCGAAAGATGTTTTTACTTTCATTCAATTTCCAAGAAAGACCATATAATCGAAGACATAAGAAGACTCCATTATAAACATAAGATGAGCTTTGAACTTGAGTTACTTGACCTATGACCATAAAGAATGGGTGTGACTCAGTCCCACCAATAATCACCTGACTAATTGTCAGGCGGCCAACGAAATAATGATGATAAGGGTCGGTAATAAAGTTGTTGACATGCTTCTATAGAAACTGCTCGCACGCTTTGTACAGAGGTCGAAGAATCATTTGCCTGGATGAGGCAGAGTAGGAGGGTTGGCCCTCCATTCGACACATCAACATCACCGTTTACGAACCAGTTTTTAACCTTTCGGTAACGACGACGATACCAACGTCTATGATTGTGAGGGTGGTCCAAAAATTTGCTATAGAAAAACATGCTAGGGTAAGACAAGGATTTGAAGGAAGAGAAGGAACATAGAAAGAGGATTAGAGCAGAGGCAGGTGGAATTGGAATGCATTAATTCAAGAAATGGGGGAGAGAGAGAGAGACAGACAGACAGACAGAGACAGACAGACAGACAGACAGGAGACAGAGACGACAGAGACAGACAGAGAGACAGACAGAGAAACAGAGACAGACAGAGAGATAGAGTGCTCGTGTGTGTATGTGTGTATGTGTGTGTATGTATGTGTATGTGTGTGTATGTGTGTGTGCGTGTGTGTGACAGAGAGAGACAGACAGAGAGACAGACAGACAGACACAGAGACACAGACACAGGGAGTGAGTACGTGAGAAGGTGAGACAGAGAGGAAAGCAACATGAGCTGGGTGATGGGTCACTGGACACGCCCTTGGGTACAGACTCTCATATCCAGCAGACCTAATTAGTGCAACTCCAAAAGAAAATCAAGATAGGATAAACAACAACAGGTGTTAGGCATCATTTGAATTCTAACTCAGCAGGTGTCAACGGTATAATTAATGCAGTTATTTATGACTAAATTAATTAAATTAAAGCTTAATGGCTTCAAATTCAGTAGCAATTACTAGTACAAATTTATTGCCACGTTTCCGCAAGACCGCAACGCCGTGCTTGACAGTCTTGTGGCTAGCGTAGTCTACTGTCGTGCCTCCAAATTCTCACCATGGCAGAAGAACGTTCTACCCCATTGTACCTTAGTGGCTTCATATTCATTAGCAATAATTACTATTATAAATGTATTGCTACATTTCCCCTAGCGAACTCATTTCTATCATGAAATAAACACATTACCTATACAATGTCGGTGGGGAGCTCAGACGGTAACAGCTGAGAATGGGTCACCCGAGGTTACGCTCGTTTCAACAATTTCCTCCATATTTCAGTTGCCAGTTGACAGAATCCCACACAACGTACTACATGCTAGATTTTAAGGAAAAAGAAACAAAGCCAGACCACGACTACACTGGATAGACAACATAAATGAGGACATAGCATCACTTGGACTAACACTAAGGGGAGCAATGGACCTGACAAAATGACCCGAGACAATAGAGATAATTTATTCGTACCCATCGCCGCCAAATGGCTGGCGTCAGGAACTGATGATGATGATTGATAACAGAGCAACACTAAGGGAGAAACAGAGACACAGATTAAACAGGACAGTTAGTCAGACTAACATATGGACTTAGCCAGGTATACAGCCAGAAGTACAAAGATACAGACACAGCAAGACGGACACTTATGGACATACACACATAAAATTATTATGCCCTGTTAGATCTGTTGGATAGCGATGCTGTAGCTCCTTTGTAAAGTTCACAAAAGGCGCCGTATAAATAACCAGATACATGTATATATAAACGCACAGACAGACAGATGAATGAGTAGACATACAG
>JACEVL010000071.1:5749963-5772463 GCA_020284085.1 Aporrectodea caliginosa
AATCTTAAAACCCCCCTCCGAAATTTTTCTCTGGCTACGCCTATTTGTATGTGTACATACCTTTCTGTGGTCTGTGTAGTACTTATACCTGCCTGTCCTCCTTTCTATCCTTCCATTCTTCTTTCGTTTACCTTATTCTTCCTTCTTCCTTCCATTCATCAATGCACCCTCCATGTGTTTCTCTTTCCTTCCTTAATTTCATCAAATATTCCGCTTCTTCCTTCCTTCCATCATCCAAACCTCCACCTATCTGTCTATCTGTCTGTCTGTCTGTCGTCTGTCCGTCCATCCATCCATCCGTCCGTCTATCTATCTATCTATCTGTCTGTCTGTCTATCTGTCTGTCTGTCTGTCTGTCTGTCTGTCTGTCTGTCTGTCTGTCTGTCTGTCTGTCTATCTATCTATCTATCTATCTATCTATCTATCTATCTATCTATCTATCTATCTATCTATCTATCTATCTATCTATCTATCATGCCTTTTCAACTTCCGTCCTTCCTTTATTCCTTCCGTCCATTCATTTCCTCCTTCCCTTCTTCTCCGATTTCTTCCCGCCCTTCCACCACACAACCAGAGACCCGCCGCAGACTCGCCTATTTCCCGCCATCATTAAGTTTCTATTAAAAGCGAAAGGCACCCGGTGACCTTTCCAGAGCAGACGACGCTCCGCTTCATCCGTCTCTCAACGCTGCTTTACTCTCGGATTTCGGCAGAAGATAAACAAATTGGCGTCGAATTAAGATCTGCCCGCCACCAGCAATTACGGACTCCCTCTGAAGAAATCTCTACCTAAACACATTTGTCTAGAGAGATATATATAATATATACACACACGGAACGGATGAGTAATGTTCCGTATAAGAAAAAGGCGCTACAGCAGCATCTTGATTAGATTTGATGAGTGTGAAAGATCGGAAAGGATTGCACCAGCGAAGAGATGCAGACGCGCTATTATACTCCAGCTCACATCGTTTATATATATATATTTTATGAGCATATATAAACTATACGCTTTTGGATGTACTGATAGGCGTTATCGTGTGTCTATATATACTCATGTATACATGTAGCTGGTAGGCTCGTCGAGTGTCTAGACGATTATTGCTGCGTTACCTAACGTTGTAAAAAGCACACTGCGGCGTCTAAGTCTATAAGATAACCTCCGTTCAGTTCTGGCTTATCGGTCGTTTCGGGTTTTACTGCACGAGTCTGGCATGGCTAACGGCCAGCCATCGCCTATAATTATAGGAATAATTATTATCAGTACAGATGCATATGATCCACACAAGTACTCGTCTATGATTATATATGTGTGTATATAAACTGTATATATATATATTATATATGCGTATAATTATACGTGAAAAAGCAGACAAGCTGTAAAATTTTATCTTTTGGTTCTTCATTATTATGTCAACTTGAATAATCTTCGGACTAGAACCGAATCACTCCATATATAATTTCTATATGTATGCATGGACGGCTGTACATTATGTATAATATATGTAGGTATGCTTGTATCATTGTATGTATGTATGTATGTATGTATGTATGTATGTATGTATGTATGTATGTATGTATGTATGTATGTATGTATGTATGTATGTATGTATGTATGTATATATATATTAATACGGATGTATGCATCAATTAATGAGTGTGCATGGTAATTTAGTAATTAATCTCGTGGGCGAATCTGCATCATCTGGGCATTGCGGTTTTTGTTTTATTGCATTTGTGCGAATGGACGATACTAGGCTCACTTTGTGAATAACGTTCAATTAATTCGACGTAAATGGTTTTATTACTTTCTAAGTATCTCAAAACCTACTGGCAGTTATCAACATAATTCTCTTGTGTTATCAATTTATCTCGATCTAGTTTGCATGGTCTATTTTATAACAAGGCCGTCAAAGAGGAGCTCTGTCTATATTTGCATTTATATTATCTTCTTAATTACAGTAGTATCGTGGTAAGCGTGAGGGACTTTCATTGAGAGGTCGACGGTTATAATCTTCACCAGAAAAGAAAAATGTTCCGGATTTCTGCTCCACTTGTGATCCGTATCCCACTCAGATCGGAAGATTAGAGGGTGACTTTCTTGACCTCATATGCCGAGGCTAAGATAGTTAAGTCGCAAACACTTCACATCAGTGGATGTTTATTATAAAAGTTTACATTATTAAATGGTTGCTAATTATGAAAGTTTACATTACTAAATGGCTGCTTATTAAAAAGTTTGCATTATTAAATGGTTGCTAATTATGAAAGTTTACATTACTAAATGGCTGCTTATTATAAAAGTTTGCATAATTAAATGGTTGCTAATTACGAAAGTTTACATTACTAAATGGCTGCTTATTAAAAAGTTTACATTATCAAGTGGTTGCTAATTACGAAAGTTTACATTACTAAATGGCTGCTTATTATAAAAGTTTACATAACTAAATGGCTGTTGATATGATTAAATGGCTGCTTATGATAAAAACTGTACATTGTTGATGGCTGTTTATTATAAAAGTTTATATGATTAAATGGCTGCTTGTTATGAAAGTTACATGATAATAAGTTGTATGTATGAGTGCATCAGGCTATTTCTAGAGCACCTTTCTAAGAACATTACAAGGGTGTTTAGCATGGCAATCTAGCAGCTCTTAAAAGTTGCATCAGAGTTATAAAATTTTACATTTTGTTATTGTATGTTTATTTTCTCTCATCAAGTGCCTAGTATATCACGGTCAGCAGAGGTGTCTATGTGATTGCTATTTGTTATTCTATGTTTACAATTGCATGGTCAGGTCGTGGGAGGTCTGTGATGTTCGTCGTCGTCTTGTGACTAGTTAGGGGTCTCGAAAGGGGTGTTGACTGACTCCAGGAGCCATCTGGTTTGATGACAAAGGGTAAAATCCAGACTGAGACGCCCTCTCACTGTACATCTTGTCTATAAACACCGTGAGAACGATTCAGAAGATTGTTCCAAGAACATGGCTCGTGTCAATCACCCTTGACCCACGCAGATTTCCATGAAGCAATACCATTACTCACGTAATGTGATGTAACGCAGGTTGAATCAATATTATGAAACATCAGTGTCATCTAACGTAATGTAATGTAAATTGATAGAATGTAATCACAAAGCAGTGCAGTGCTATTTAATAGAATGTAACGCAGCTGTACATTTGCGTAGCGCCTTTGTAATCCCCACAAGTGTTACATTTCGTGGCTCAACGGTTCGTTCATATTACATCGCACCACTTAAGACACGATAGACAGTAACTGTTGTGCCTCGGTGCTTTTCAATGCTTTTACTGGTGTCATACCAAGTTCTAGCTACAAGCATCAAATGTATTATTGTGCCATACGAATGATGGGAACTGTTAAAAATAGTTTCTGCCGGTATCACAAAATAGTGTATTCCCTCTAAATGAGTATCCCCCTTAGCGAAATGGAGTATCCAGTTTAGTTTCATTATTGGCGGTTTCTAAGTGTACTGTTTGGATTTATTGTACACATAAAAATTTTAAGTTGCGTATCTTAAGTTTGTACGTCGACCTGAAATGAATTTACTTCGTTTTTGGTGATTTTTACTGGATTTTCGTCTTGGCTATCGCGATGCGTATGACGATTGGGGATTGAATGGATAAATCCCCCCCCCGGATACTCTACAGTCTACACCGTTTTTTCCATCCGGAGGATATGCTTTAGGGGGTGGGGGATAGAATATCACGGGACACCGGCGTCAACGGCCTTTGTTGCCATGAGGTGTCGTTAAACTATGGATCCATCAAATGTGTGCAGATGTCTGTTCAAAGTCTACGTTAGAGTCTGAGTCGACTGTGCAGAACATTTGCAGGAAGCACCTGCATCTAATTAGAAGCAGACGAGTTTCTTGAACTAATACTCGATGACGTGTTAACGACGTAACTTTCTTCACCTCGGCATATGAAGGCGGGTGGCCATTTCACTCTCTTTCAACTCCGCCACTATTCGTAGTGCCAGACAGTGCCAGTCCCAAGCCTGGAAAAAGGAGGAGGGCGACGTCAACTACTCTCCCTTGCTGTCTGATCTTTCCGCTGACAATGGGAAGATAAGACGTATTCATTTGATTTCCGAATTCGCCAGAGGGGCAAATGGTAGCAGATATCTCGAAACATGTAGGCCTATCTATCTTGGGAATTCGAACCCCTAACCTCATGAGCTGAGAGTTCAGCACAGTAACCACTAGATCATCGTGTATCTCCTTCATCAAGTTAAGACGGGTCTACCCGAATCCCCGAAGCCCGATTCTCCGAAAGTATTGAAATTGCAAAATTGACCGAATTCAAGAAAACAATTTTTCTACCAAGACCGCGAAACTTGGAAACTAGTACGAGCTATTCGGCCAGTATCCTGAATAGTACATTCGAAAATATCCGAGAACTTAATTTTGCACAAAATAATTTTGTTTTAACTTAGAAAATAGATTTCTTGGTTTAGGTGTTCACTCTGTTTTGGGATTGGGCCTTGGGAATTCGCTACGCGCTCAGTTAAAATAAATACAATCGTTAATTACATCAGCACTCGCTAAGTGACGCTGTACGCGTTATAAATCTACGCGTAAGACTTTCAAAACAGAAACACCGCCACTACCCGTACTCTTCTAGTGCCTGTCTCAAGCCTTGAGAAAGGAGGAGGGCGACGCTAATCCTCCTTGTTATGACAGTGTGTTTATACAGCAACTAACCTAACCAATCAAAATAGTCGAAAGAAAGATTAAGAAAAGACAATTGTAGATTATTGCATTAATCATCATGATGTATTCCTTTAAATTAATAGAAAGAAATTCAAGTTGACACAACCGCAACTTAAAACAGTTAATAATTAATAAAAGGTTACCTACTTACTTACTTAAGTAATATAAAGAAGAATTTGCAAAACTCACAGTTAAGCTTTTTCGATTGGCCATTGTTCCAGTTGGCTTTGTTCTACTTCGTAACGACGACAGTTCAACAAACGCACCTCGACCTCAAAGAACGCACAACAACAACGACGACGTCGACCTGTAGTATCGTTTGTCTCCTCGCTTCAGCCTGTCTCGCAACTGTGGGAATTATCGGTTCGACGAACCTCGTTTATCTCTCTCTCTGTCTGGCGTAATAGACCTTCGCTCCTCCGTTTGTTCGCTCCTCCGTTCGTCCGTCAGTTTATGTAATGATTCGCCGAAGAGCTGTTTTTTCTTATCCGTTAATTCTCGATGCTACTGCTGCTGCTGCTGCTGCGCTCGCTCGGAGGATGGATGGATGGATGGCGATGGTGCTACGGAGCCGTACGATGCTTTGTCATTATTTCTCCGTGAGTGCAAGGTTGCAGCGCTTTCGTCCAACGCGTTTCAAGTCAGTTGGAATATAATAGGAACCTGGTGCGTTGGGGTGGGTGGGGGGAGGCTAGCACGCTGGGCTAGTAGCCTAGTGGGGTCTGTCTGCCTCTCTGTCTGTTTTAAATGTACGTCTGTCTGTCTGCATGTATGTTTGTCTGTCTGCCTCGTTACGAGTCACTCAAAAGAGCGGAGGCGTCTGAAGCTAGCCATCTGTGCGACACAGGAGTCGACGCTAATTCGGTCAGCCGATGGTAGCCTGACCCTCCTCTGCCCCTCTCCACCGCCCCGTGGAAGGGCCGAGGGAGGGTCAGGCCTCGGGCGAACGAAGTGCGAGGGAAAGGGGAAAGCCCCGCTACTCGCAGGCCGGGTCGATCGGTCGGGCTGCCCCGCGGGATGTCCACGCCTTGTTTGTCCATCAGTCTGTCTGGCTACGATTCCCGCTGGTTCCCACTGTCATACATTCCTCTCTCTCTCTCTCTCTCTCTCTCTCTCTCTCTCTCTCTCTCTCTCTCTCTCTCTCTCTCTCTCTCTCTCTCTCTCTCTCTCTCTCTCTCTCTCTCTCTCTCTCTCACTGCCTCCCTGTCTCCCTCCATTCCTGCTCCTCTAGTACCCCCTCCAATCCGTCTTCGGCCCTCCTTTGACTGTGGCGTCAGCTCATTTGTGAGTCACCCCTTCTTTTCGTTGACAGTTGGCGCCTGTTTCAAATAAGACCCAACTGCAGACTGTTGATCGCAGAGATTCAGACAGACGAAGAACATAAAGAGACGAAGAGACGAAGACAGAGAGGTAGCCAGAAACAAACATACAGGCGAACTCAGACAGAGGCGTAAACAAAGAGACAGACAGACAGACAGACAGACAGACAGACAGACAGACAGACAGACAGACAGACAGAAACAGTCAGACAGAGACCGCGAGACAGACAGCGATCTATTATTCAGTGGAGACACAGAGAGATACTGAGAGAGATAGATAGACAGAAAGACAGAGACAAGGAGAGATGCAGACAGAGACACAGAGAGAGACGCGCATACGGAATAGACACAGAGAGATACTGAGAGAGATAGGTAGACAGAAAGACAGAGACAAGGAGAGATGCAGACAGAGAGAGACAGAGAGAGACGCGCATACGGAATAGACACAGAAAGATACGGAGAGATACGTAGAGACATGCGCAAGCGCTGACTGGCAGAAAGACCTCTGATTTGTTTGCTCCTACACGGCGCTATATAAATGTTCAATTACAAACACACAGAAAGACATCTAGAAGGTGATGGAATAACACTAATGAGGAGAAGAAGCACAAAGTGCTTATCGAGTCATCCCCATAGGTAGGAAAACTACATGTAGATGGGTAGGGTAGGCACTAGAACCAAAACAGAAAGTCAACATCAGGAAAAGGAACACTGGAAGTCAACAATATTAGTTACGAGAAAGTAAGATAATTTAGGAGTACTGAGAGACCAATAAGGATTTAAAAGTATATTTAAAGGATGGAAGAGAAAGGGCAGATCGGACAGAAGGGTCAATAGAATTCCATAGTTTAGGACCCATGATTCGAACCGAGGAAGAGCGCGCCCCAATTCTAGATATAGCAGATCGATAATCGTGCTTCTTGCGTGTATTGTATCGGTGGAGGTCAGAATTAGTCGTGAAAAAATTTTTAAATATGGAAGGAAGAAGACCCGACTGATGCCTATACATAAGAGTGGCCAGTTGATGACGATAAATATCATATATGGAGAGTAAATGGAGAGACTTGAATAGTGGGGAACTATGGGCAAGGTAATGTACGCCCGCAATGATTCTAATCACTCTCTTTTGGAGTAAAAAGATAGGTTTAAGACGATTTGGAGAGCCTCCAGCCCAAGCAGTAGTACAGTATGTTAAGTAGGGCAGCATAAGTGAATTATATAATTTCCTTAGGATTCCAGTAGGCAGCTTCCACTTGAGTGTGTTAATAATGCCCACCACTTTAGATACTTTGTTTTTAATCATCAAAATATGGTCATGCCAAGTCAAGTGTTCGTCAAGAATAACACCTAAAAATTTAACATTAGGAACACGTTTCAGTTCAACAGAATTTATTAGTAGGGGTTGTATAATTAGGTCAGTGTTGGTAGTCCTAGGACCACTGAACAAGACATAATTAGATTTCTTTATATTAAGTAATAAAAAATTAGCACAGAACCAGTTAGAAAGATGATTAAGCTCGAGAGTCATGTCCTGGAAAAGATGCAGCACATTGGATGAGGAAAGAAAAGCAGACGTGTCATCAGCAAAGAGTATGAAAGTAAGGGTCTTAGAGGAGTGGGAAACGTCATTAATATAGATTAGGAAAAGCAGAGGGCCAAGTATGGACCCCTGGGGAACCCCACAGAGAATGGGAAGTAGGTCAGAAATGGCGCCAGCATATGAAACAAATTGGAATCTGTTAGTAAGAAAGGAACCAAACCATTCCAATGGTAAGCCACGGATGCCATAATGAGACAGTTTGTCCAAAAGGATGTCATGCCGGATCGAGTCGAAGGCTTTAGAAAGATCGAGGATAATGATAGAACGGGGGAGGAACAGAGAAACTAAGAAGAACAAACAGGGTGACTTAACAGAGAAATACAGAAACTTTTGAAAGAGAATAAAAGAAGAATAAAAGAGACAGAGACAGAGGAAGAGACATCCAGAAACGATGATGCTGACAGTTAGAGATACAACTACAGATACATAGGAAGAACAGAGAAGAGTGATAACGAGATAGAAGCAGACAGGGAAACAGATAAGTGAGAGGCGGTGAGGCAGGCAGTGATGAACAACTAAACACTTAGAATAGACAGACAGCCTAGAGCTACATAAAAACAACAGACACAGACAGTTAGCTACAGAGACAAGGAGATGCAATGAGACATAAAGAGCGAGAGACTGGTCAGAGGAAATGTTTCTTGAGAGGGATAGAAAGGGGGGGGATAAGAGAAGGGGTGGAGAACTAGAGAAAGAATTCAATAACCCATGTCTGTTTAACATTTCCACTGCCTTTGAACTCCTCGCTCTGACGTAGGTAATTAACTTCTTAGTATGAATTACGAATCTGACAGATTTACCTATAATGGGAATTCCGTAAACAACCTATTAAGTAACTCTGACACATAGATCCACGAAACATCACGCACGCACAGCAACACGCAAACATACTCACATGCAAACACACAGTGACACGCAAACATATAAACACACAAATCGACAGTTCGACCCGCACAATTAGTCAGTCAATACACCCTAATGTAAGGGATAAACCGTATTATGGCCACCAAGGTTACAAAACAAATTTCATCTAGGCGACTCACTTCTGTAGCGCTGTTTTCGCTTTGCACACGGCGTCAATCGTGGGCGCTTTATTATTGTCATTATTATTGTTGTTGTTATTATTGTTGTTGCTGTTGTGGTGGTGGTGGTGGTGTTGTTATTATTATTATTATTTTACTAGCTGATGTTATTTGTCTGGAGAATGGAGATGACCCTACTCGTCGTTGCTATTATTATTATTATTATTATTATTATTTCTTTCTTTATTTATTTATTTATTTATTTATTTATTTATTTATTTATTTATTTATTTATTTATTTATTTATTTATTTATTTATTTATTTATTTATTTATTTATTTATTTATTTATTTATTTATTTATTTATTTATTTATTTATTTATTTACTTTTTTGCCAAAGGTACAAATGATGCATTGGGCCTTAACATGACTCCAGATATTTGTAAAATACTGTCTGGGTTCGCTAAGACTCAAGTTCTAGCAGGGAGATAGTGCTTAAATTGTTAGATAATAAATTACTAATAATAATAATCATTATTATTATATCATCATTATCATTATCATCATCATCATCATCATCATCATCATCATCATCATCATCATCATCATCATCATCATCATCATCATCATCATCATCATCATCATCATCATCATCATCATCATCATCATCATCATCATCATCATCATCATCATCATCATCATCATCATCATCATCATCATCATCATCATCATCATCATCATCATCATCATCATCATCATCATCATCATCATCATCATCATCATCATCATCATCATCATCATCATCATCATCATCATCATCTTAATATTCTTGTTTATTAATTCAAACTGACAAATTCGCCGTATGATAACAAGTCATAACACATTTGTGTGCTATTTCTGCTAATAAGCGGTGTTTCAACGTCCTGTGACTCGTAAACAACCATTTGGTCATTGAACTTTTCAGTTAAAAACCAAACTCAAAAACAAAACCAAACTCAAACTCAAACTCAAATATAGATACTATTCACCATCCAACCGCCTGGGTCTACTCGCTCACCATCATACCGATCTCTATCTCGGCCTCCATCTCATCCTCTCTGAGATTCTGCAAATGCTCCTATACTGCACCACCTCTTTGGAACGGACTCCCAAAATACCTATGTCAGTTTGTTCATCCTCCTGTCTCGCCTCTTAATTTAACCTCTCCTCCGCTTGCACTCTCCTCTGCTACTTTCCACTCACGACTGAAAACCGAACTCTTCAAGATATCCTATCCTGATTCAACTCCTGCGCCACCACACGACCACTATCATCAACGATTACCACCGTAGCACCATGCTGTCTTCACGGCTTGACCTTCCCGGATTTTGACCTGGCACCGGAACGAACAGGGGAGTTTGGCTATTGCGCACGTGATTTGATATAGCGCCGTCGTTTAAAGCTGGTCTCCCTGACGTGGCTTTTGTGGGCGCTGAGAAATTTTCGAAGATTTACATTACATTGAGGGAGAAGATTGACATGGGTCGAAGATGTGCAAGTGTAGATTGGTGACATAAGCAAGAGCACAAACGAAGAGCATCAGTGAACTGAGAAACAGGATATAGGGTTATGGTCTGCCAGATCCCATTCATTATTCGTAAAATTATTTGTCTTATTATTAAGCCATTCTGTTAGTTTCACACGCATAACCTCGAGCGAATCCCGTTAAAAAGTTTGCCATAAACTTTTATACAATCGTAATTTTCCATCCAGCAAGGGTCTAACGCTCATACATATACTTATACGCCCTCCCCACGCATATGCTCGTCAATATATGTATTATTATGTATGTAAGTCTAGTAGTCTACATGGTGTATGTTGGAATATACATATGCACATTTATTTAATAATATATGAGTATATGCTTATATTTGCATATATATATTATGCCACTGGTGTGGAAGATGCACACAAATATCTGTGCACATGTCCAATAGATATACTACTTGACTATATAATATGTATCTACTTATGTGTATACTATGCAATTATAATATTACTAGACGTTGGTTTACCCGGCTTCGCACGGGTTATCTCTACCTTTATAGGCTATACCGTTCCCGCTTGATTTGCGTAGTACCCCGTGTATTTGAATTTAAATGTTCGATTACAATAACAATTACAATTACAATTGCTCTTCCTATATACTGTTCCCGCTGGATTATGTAAAATGTAAACCTCCGCTTTTTCTATAGCGAATAAATAATTTTAGCCTGGACCCTTCTCATTTTTCCATGAATTGATTGGATGAGTCCCAACCCTTCACCACCGCTATCCCGTTTGAATGAACGCCACGCCATTTACTCTCCCCGTGCAAGGACCGTGCTAGCCCAAGATTTAAATTTCTGAAATAAGCAGGCATCGGGAATCGAACCGCGATCCTCACGCTCTCTATAATAACACAGAGGCGCAGGAGACTTAACATTAATACGCAGCTCTAACCAATGTAGCCAGATGACGTCATTGGCTTGTCGGAGAAATCCCGAAATGCCTTGCAAATGCTGTATTGTAGGAGGCCGTATGACGTTATGTGAAATCAGATATGGCTGCGTAATGCTGCAACGGTAGCCACCAGTTCGAAATTTTAAATGTCCATATATCAGCGTTTAAAGTAAATTGCGAGCTGAGAATAGTCGCGTTTACTTAAAAATTACCGTTAAAATGTTTTGTAAAATTTTTCGAATCGCTACAGCGTTCCATTTCGGAGCCTTTAGCCGGATGGACAAACAAACATACAAACAAACAAACGGAAGGACAGGCTATGAGCCTTATAGTATAAGATATGTAGGCCCTACGCATTCATGTATATATTTATTTACGTATGTATCAATATGCATGCATGTACGTATGTTTTGCAATTCTGGTTCGGTGAACCTACTCTATATGGGTGCCGCAGCTAGATGACAGAATGGGTAAAATATGTGAAAAACCTCGGATGACATGGGTCTATAACTATTTTTAAGACTGGAGTAGTGTAGAAATAGTTGCAAAACTGCGGCTGAATACATGGAACCCTGCTTGTCATTCTAATACGAACTAAGCGAAATTGAGACCAGGTGCCGTTGATAGAATGATGCAGAGCATATTTTAGTGAATTTGAAGTGGTGGGACAAATACCTGGTGAGAGTAAAAATTGGCATTGAAAAAAGGGTGAAATTTTTTTTTCGCAGATCAGTGTTGGGAAAAATCAGAGCAGTGGTGGGACATTTGTCCGACCACTTAAACAGTTAAAATATGCCCTGGAATGATGCTTAGTAAGAGTGTTGTATACTCTGAAAAAGGTTGGGAACCGCTGTTCTCTACTTCTTAATTTTGGCATTTGATTTCATATAATCTTGCACAGAGATTGCTGATTTGTTTCGGTCTTTAGTGGCGCAATATAAATGTTTAATTACAATTACGTATGTATATGTATGTATGCAAATATATCTGAGCTTTTGTACAGGAAGTAAGTAAGTAAGTATCGCATCGTATCTGAGAATTTATAAAGCGCCTCTTACTGCACTATAGCTATTCAGAGCTGCTCTCAGCGGGACAGCCCCGAGGAAATAAGAAAGTCTTCAAGCAACGAAGGGATGAAGGTGGGACCCTGACTAAAATCTTACAACGGATAGAGGGGGAGGACATTCCACATAGAATATATATATATATATATACATATATAATTATATATACACATACATACATATATATATAAGTATATTCTTTATTAGACCAGCTGCCAGGCAGCACTTTGTATCCTCCAGCTGTTTGCTACATTTAATTTCTGATCTATGCGTGAGTCATAGATGGCTGATGAAATGGGATTTTCATCGGATGAAACTCAGTCTTTGGCCGAATCAAAGGAGTTTAATTTCAATCCCGCTTCAAATTAATTTCGTACCGAAATCCGATCCAGATCATCCAGAGAAACAGACGGGAGAAATTAAGAGACTGTAGAGACGATGAGTACCAGACTACCAGTGGACTATATACGGATTGGACAGACGGCTCTTTAGACACCCTCACACCATGTATGTACGTGTGCACGTATTTGTGTATGTATGTGTGTATGTATACTTGTTTCTTCCTTTGTTTATTCGGGATCAATAAATTGAATTGAATTGAAATTGAATTGAAATTGAATTGAAATTGAATTGAAATTGAATTGAAATTGAATTGAAATTGAATTGAAATTGAATTGAAATTGAATTGAAATTGAATTGAAATTGAATTGAAATTGAATTGAAATTGAATTGAAATTGAATTGAAATTGAATTGAAATTGAATTGAAATTGAATTGAAATTGAATTGAATTGAAATTGAATTGAAATTGAATTGAAATTGAATTGAAATTGAATTGAAATTAAATTAAAATTAAATTAAAATTAAATTAAAATTGAAATTGAATTGAAATTGAATTGAAATTGAATTGAAATTGAATTGAAATTGAATTGAAATTGAATTGAAATTGAATTGAAATTGAATTGAAATTGAATTGAAATTGAATTGAAATTGAATTGAAATTGAATTGAAATTGTATGGATGTATGTATGTAATGTATGTATGTATGTATGCATGTATTTAATGTATGTATGTATGCATGACATTGCATGTATCAATGTATGTATGTATGTATATTGATTGGAATTTGGAATGATCTTGAAGATGAATGGTCTTCCCCAGCTTCAGCGGGAGAGAGTAAGACGCAGCCGTTCCACAGTCTGTGACATTCAAGGGTCACACAGCGGACACAAGGGTGAAATTCCATCGGTCCAAACCAAACGTGACACTGATCTCATCTCCTCGTAGGTGGATGGATTACAGACTTGTTTATTTGGCGTCATGTCAATTGCCAATTACCAGCAAACAATTAGATGACTATTTTATTAACTTACTAAGTAAGTGACTGACCAACTGACTGATGTAATAGAGACATACGCACATTAATGCAGACATAAATAAATAAATAAATAAATACTACACACATACACACATACACATACACACACATACACACACCCACACACACATACACACATATACATGCACACACATACACATACCCACACACACACACATACATACACACATACATACATACATGCGTTCATGTATGCATGCGTAATATGCACATGAACGTTGCCCACTAATTAGATCGCTGAACTTATTCTGTTGTGTGACGACCACACATTTCTAATTATGCGTAATGCTAATTATCCTCCGTATAATGACAACTAATTATTCAATGATTTATGGCTCTTTATGTGTAACTTCGAGGCACCCACTCACTTCTCAAGAGCCGATTACTTGAGGCGTGGACCACGGTCCATATTGAGGACCATCAACACCTTAAAGACGTCAAAAGACCATAGAGTTTTTTTTAGACAAGGATCCTTCAAATTACATCTATTTCTGTTTGCGAATATGTATGTACTTGGGCTTAACGACACTTTTTCATATCGAAGATGATTAGTGTCGGAGGCATAGTACAACCTCGTACTCCACGTTTATATTGCGACCGAGCCACCCGCAGTAAAGATCCGAGAAATTAATCTCTGATAAACCGACCGACCGGGAATCGAACCCGGGCCGCCGGCGTGGCGAGCGGGCTACCAACCCACTCGGCCACTCAGGATCTCTTTTGCGAATATGATCTAAAACCCGGACCTCATACCTAACGTGAACTCTGCGCACGGCTCCATTAAAAGTCCCAACACATTCATAACTTATATAGAAGCATACATACATATATAAGTACGTATACGTACGAATGTAAATACACATACACACATGCATACACACAGACGAATATACATGCATACATACATACATACTTGCATATACATATACATATATATACATACATTTGTACATACATACATATATATTCATACATACTGACAGACAGACAGACAGGCCCATATGCAAATAAACTTCCATACTCTGAGAGGCAGGTACATAGATATGTATATGTAATATATATATATGTATATATTATACATATACGTATCTATATATATATGCATGTGTAAGTGTACCCGTACACGTCTGCATATATCATACGTACATGCATATATGCACATCGACCTACATCCAAAGGAAAAAATGAATACAGTTTCAATGTCTGGCAGCATACATGCCTATTATACATAAATATCTATACATGTATATCGGTGTGGGAGCCTGGGAGATGATGTTCTAAGTGATGCATCGTAAAACGACGTTAATGGAAACCTAATGGAAACCAAAGTCATTCGCTCGTTTTCCGCAGATGCCTTATACTCGTGTAATAGAGACATACATGCATTCATGCTGACATACGTACATACACAGCTACATACATGTATGTAGCTCTGTTTATATGTATGCATACCTAGACAGATGCATACATGCATACATCGTTTACATACACACATATATATATATGCATACCATACATGTGCCTATACAGATGTATACATAGTTACATACATACATAGACATACTATATGTATATTCGTTTATTGATAAGAAGCTGGCAACCGTAGCAAGGTACATAACTTAGTTTAAAGTTTATGCTATGAGCCATGCAGGGCTCTATAAAAGTCTATAGTTAAAAGCCGAGGTTCATGAGCACTTTCTGAAACTTTAAGCTGAGAAATAACGTGCGATAAACACAGCGCTGGAGAACGCCGAACACACACACACACACACACAAACACACAAACACACACACACGCCCACACACACACACACACACGCCCGCACACACACACACACACACACACACACACACACACACACACACACACACACACACACACACACACACACACACACACACACACACACACACACACACACACACACACACACACGCCCACACACACACACACACACACACGCCCACACACACACACACACACACACACACACACACACACACACACACACACACACACACACACACACACACACACATATATATATATATGCTTGTGTGCCTTGCGCCTCTAAGTAGGCTTCTTGAAGGGGCGCTATATAAATTTCTGAAATGAATGAATGAATGAATATTTATGTATATAATTATAATATCTATAAACACATTTGTATAAAATTATGTGTATATGTATAGGTATTTTGTGTGCGTGTTTATGCGTGTGTATAGGTTTTTAGGTGTGTGTAGGTGTGTGTGTGTGTCAGTGTGATTCTCCTTACAGATTTTATTTTAGTTATATATATAGTTACAGTTATAGTTAATAGTTTTTTATTTTAGTTATAGTTATAGTTATAGTTAATGGATTTTTATTTTAGTTAATTTTAGTTACTACTTGGTTACAATAATTAAGGCTATAAGTAAAATTGTGCGTATTAACATGCTGTTTCACAATTTCCTCAGAGCTTTGAAAGCCTTTGAAGCATGGGTGCATTCAGCTTCATGAATACACGAGTTTCCAAAGTAACTGACAAATTGCACAATAAAAATATCGCATTTTTTCGTTCTCATTTATGTCGAATCATCCATATTGCACTTCCTATTTTTATTTTCTGGATTAACGAAAATAAAGATGAATTTTCGTTATTGTTATTTTCGTTATAGTTATAGTTATAGTCATTGATATTTTGTAGTTATAGTTATAGTTATCGTTAACGAAATCATTTTATTTTCGTTAACGAACATTTTCGTTATCGTTATCGTTAACGAGAATCACACTGTGTGTGTGTGTGTGTGTGTGTGTGTGTGTGTGTGTGTGTGTGTGTGTGTGTGTGTGTGTGTGTGTGTGTGTGTGTGTGTGTGTGTGTGTGTGTGTGTGTGTGTGTGTGTGTGTGTGTGTGTGTGTGTGTGTGTGTGTGTGTGTGTGTGTGTGTGTGTGTGTGTGTGTGTGTGTGTATTCCTTTCAGCACTTTTAAGCTCTTAGGCCTCGTGATCGTAAATGTCATGGCGTCATGAAGTCTGAGAGCGTTGTGTTTGTATGAGAGTTATGATAGTCATAATGGAGGCAGGTGCCGTCCAACACCGAACGTCATCTGTGTCGCAGAAGTTTACTGTTCAATGCACAGAGAATTGGGGTCAACCGAACTACTGCGATAGCCTTTTGGTTCACGTGCTGGACTATGGACCCAGAGGTCGCTTTTCGAAATCCCCTATGATACAGAACGATGTTTCAGATTTTCTGCTCAAATTTGTCCCCCCGCCCCGTAGCAAACTCAACTACAAAACGAGTACACTGACCGTATGCCTTCGATGGGAAGAGCAGACGGCGGGAGATATGACTGGCCATCTGCCCTCATATATATGGTCTACCGAGGTTAAGAAAATGAAGTCGCTAACACTTCATCTTCATTGCTGCCTCTTGGAGTTAGCTCAACGGAGTAGGTCTACTATTCTTCCACTTGGGTCCAGTTTAAGATACGCTCTGTTCAGGCGCTATATAAATTTGCAGTTACATGGCTAATGGAACTGAAGCAACGGTATGAAATTAGCATGGGCATTGGTCAGGCACGTATGTCGACAAACGAACACTGATGTTTATCTAATGAACCTAAGAACAAGGCGAATGGGTTATCTCCGGATGGATTCGCCGTCTGCGAACGAGATGGCAAGGACGGCCGATGATCGGCCTGTTGTCGGCGGTTATATGGAATGAGGACCACGCCTGCGCAGACTATTTCCACCAACAATCAAACGACATTATAGCCTAAGGCCGCGCCGTCATGACTTCATTTTTTTTTATTATTATTATTATTAGACTGTTATTTATAGCGCGCCTAAACAAAATTGGAATCTTGCACAAAGGCGCGTAACAGAAAAATCAATCATAGCAAATCTTAAACAGATGTGTTTTAAGGTTAGTTTTGAAAATCGATAAAGTTGGGGATTTGCGGATATATAAAGACAGGAAGTTTGTTCCATTCAGCCGGGCCGGCTAGCGCAAATGCCCTGTTACCAAGTTTTTTGAGTGATCGTGTCACAACAAAATCACCTTGAGACGATGAACGTAGCCCTCGTCTGGATTGGAGAGAGGAACAGGGTGTTACAAGTGAAGAAAGGTATGCAGGAGAACAGTTTGTGTAGATTCTGTACATTAGAAGACAGATTTTGAAATTGATGCGAGCTTGTATGGGAAGCCAGTGTAGGCCTAGTTCACGGAGGGTCGGTGTGACATGATCCCGAGGATTTTGGTTCTTGATAAGCTTAGCAGCGTGATGAAGAACAGCTGTAAGAGGTTGAAGGGTAGATGCAGGAAGACCACAAAGGACTGAGTTGCAGTAGTCAATTCTAGAAATGACAAGGGCCTGTACTAGGGTACGAACACATTTCTCGTTAAGACTTTTCTTGACTTGCCGAATGCGTCTGAGATGGAAAAAACAGGATTTGGTTATATTGGAGATATGAGTTTTCATAGACAGCGAGTTATCAAGGAGGACACCAAGGTCTCGGACAACATCAGCTGGTTTGATGGAGCAATCTGGGCTAAGATTGAGTACAGTGTGGAATAATTGTGAGTCAGTGTGATTTTCGTTAACGATAACGATAACGAAAATGTTCGTTAACGAAAATAAAATGACTTCGTTAACGATAACTATAACTATAACTAAAAATATCATTAACTATAACTATAACTATAACGAAAATAACACTAACGAAAATTCATCTTTATTTTCGTTAATGCAAAAAATAAAAATAGGAAGTGCAATAAGGACGATTCGACATAAATGAGAACGAAAAATGCGATATTTTTATTATGCAATTTGTCAGTTACTTTAGAAACTCGTGTATTCATGAAGCTGAATGCACCCATGCTTCAAAGGCTTTCAAAGCTCTGAGCAAATTGTGAAACAGCGTGTTAATACGCACAATTTTGCTTATAGCCTTAATTACTGTAACTAAGTAGTAACTAAAATTAACTAAAATAAAAATCCATTAACTATAACTATAACTATAACTAAAAAATAATACTAACTATAACTATAACTATAACTAAAATAAAAAACCATTAACTATAACTGTAACTATAACTAAAATAAAATCTGTAAGGAAAATCACACTGTTGTGAGTTAGGTAACGGGTTGCGGTAAAACCAGATAAGTTCTGTCTTGGAGGCATTCAGTTTAAGGCGCATGGATGCACACCATGATTGGATTTCAGTGAAACAAGTTATTAAGTTATTAAGTTATTAAGTTATTATTATTTGCCAACAAAGGATGACAAAAACTTTATCCCTAGAGCCCTATCAAAACTTAACTTAATCGGTGATCCTAATGCCTTGGTCTTTTCAACCTCTTTTCTTTTCCTATATTAATGTATTTAACCTGTTTGTACTGAGCTGCGGTTTGTCAGCCTGATTGGTTATAATAAACGAAGATATATATCTGTTTATCACGTTTGTCGTCGTTAAATGAACCAATGAACAGATGAACAATTGAACCAATGAACTAATGAACCGATGAACAGTTGAACCAATGAACTAATGAACCTATGAACAGTTGAACCATTGAACTAATTACTAATAAACCGATGAACAGTTGAATCAATGAACTAATGAACCGATGAACCAATGAACCAACGAACCGATGAACAGTTAAACCTAATTAACCGATGAACAGTTGAACTAATGACCTAATGAACCGATGACCAATTGAACAAATGAACTAACGAACTGGTGAACAATTGAACAAATAAACCGATGAACACTCGAACAAATGAACTAATGAACCGATGAACAATTGAACTAATGAACCAACGAACCCATGAACAGTTAAAACAATGAACCAACGAACCCATGAACAGTTAAAACAATGAACCAACGAACCGATGAACAGTTGAACCAATGAACTAACGAACCGATGAACAGTTGAACCAATGAACTAATGAACATATATGAACAGTTGAACCATTGAACTAATTACTAATAAACCGATGAACAGTTGAATCAATGAACTAATGAACCGATGAACCAATGAACCAACGAACCGGTGAACAGTTGAACCTAATTAACCGATGAACAGTTGAACTAATGAACTAATGAACCGATGACCAATTGAACAAATGAACTAATGAACCGATGAACAATTGAACTAATGAACCAACGAACCCATGAACAGTTAAAACAATGAACCAACGAACCCATGAACAGTTAAAACAATGAACCAACGAACCGATGAACAGTTGAACCAATGAACTAACGAACCGATGAACAGTTGAACCAATTAGGAAATGGACGAATAGACGATGGGATGATTGAATATGAATAATTGATTCTGGATATGAAAACATTTCAGAAATTTATGTCGACGTGTTTATTTCACACGGTACAGAATTGTTGGTTTTTATTTTAATTATTGAATGTCAGCCGTCCAATTAATATTCTATATGCGCAGAACGATTGCGTGAAAGAGAGGAAGCCGTTAAAATTTGATCTTTCTTACGAAAAGCTTAAATAGCGGTCCTGCCCCTGTGTTTTCAGTTCCACTCCAACCTCACCCCAAACATCCAGGCTGAACAACATCAGTCATCTGCTGGAACCTGAAACCTATTGACCTTAGAAGTCGACTTCCTGTAGGCTGTAGAGGTCACATAGCGGAAACCTCTGGTCTGCCCGAGACCAGGGTGTGGATATGGGATATTGTAGGTTACTGTGATACCTACACCTTTTCTAAGTGCATGGTCCAGAATGATTGCAACAGAATCGCATCTGCTGTACATCACAACGAAATCCAACTAAGATAAGAATGCTTTTATGTAAATTTTAAACTGGCTTCAGTTTCCGATAAGTTTCCTACTTAAGCGCCACGGATTCTATAATGAATTAGAGACCGTTTATGGGAAAGAGTGTTAACGTCGTATTGGCCCATTTTGCAATCTGGTGTTTTGTGTCCGAGCCTATGTGGCAAGAATGAGGTGGAAATGGTTTCCATTTCCTTGGACGGTAAATCTGTTCAAAACGATTAATAAACATAAAAAGCTTGCATCTGCGCCATGGTTCTGGAAAATATCCATTCTGGGGATTCATTCATTTAAGAAATTTATATAGCGCCCCTTCAAGATTATCTATTCAGAAGAGCTCCCGACCCAACCCCGGCTAAAGAGAACAGTCTTGAGGTTAGAATAGAACGTGTCCGCAAGGTCTATAGGCATTGAGCCCGTTCCAGATTGCAGGGCCAGCTGCCTACCATTAGCTACAGCCTTACTGTTCTCAGATTATTCGCGAGATGGCGCCTGCGTGATACGTCGCTTTTTCTGAATGTACTATAAGTTTATATATACTCTAAGGCTTGTGTTATATAGGTTAACACATGATGATATTGATACGATACTGGCAAGTAGAATGTAATCCAGTGAAACCGAGCGCAGTTAGTATTTGGCTGCATCGGTATCCGTTCATGGTATTGTAGGCTACCTTTCTGGCCAACAAGGACCATCAACTCCGCTGCTTTCAATTTTGTCGTTACTTGGGTCATTGATTGTTTGGGCTTCTTTTTCTGAAGAATTTTAATGCATGATTATAAAGAATTACTGATTATTGCTCTATCTATAGGTTACAGGCCTACATAGGCTACAGGCCAACATAGGCTATAGGTCAACGTATATATACTATAGGTCAACATAAGCCATAGGCCAACATAGGCTCTAGGTCTACGTAGGCTACAGGGCAACATTGGGCATAGGCTATAAGGCAACATCGGCTATAACAACATAGGCTATAGGGCATAGGTCATAGGGCAACATCGGCTATAGAACAACATAGGCCAGTCACTTTCAGCAAGGCTGTCATTCTTAAGGAAGAATTACAAGAATCCCAAGACTGTGTTTCTTTTAGTTGTTTGTTTATTTTATTCTTTAAATTCAGCCATTCATTTCGCTCTTCTGTTCTTTCGTTCACTTGCTTAACAGCGACTCTTCAGACAGACAGAAAGACAGAAACACAGATAGACAGACAGACAGACAGACAAACAGACAGACAAACAAACAGATAGAGAGACAGATAGGCAGATAGACAGAAAGACAGATCTATAGATAGACAGACAGACATACATATAGATAGCCAGACAGACAGACAGACAGAAAGACAGACACACAGATAGACAGACAGACAGATAGAAAGACAGACAGATAGAAAGACAGACAGACATACATATAGATAGACAGACAGACAGATAGACAGACAGATAGACAGACACACAGACACAAAGACAGACAGACAGACAGACAGGCAGATAGACAGACAGTATATCATAGGCTCTGAGCCCTTCTCCGTAGCCGATGCATTCAGTTTCCCATCCTATATTCATCCCAGTCACGTATTCACGCACTGTATGAACCATTTGAAACAGTGCCATGTATTATACTTATACACATATAAATTTATATATATATATATATATATATATTATATGGTCTATATGTTAATAAATATATGCCCCGTGTAGGCCTATTATATATAATACATTCATACACAATTATACATGGATAGGTATGAGTGAATCTCTCAGCCCTACATATAACCCTGTATGTATGAAATTGGTATATATATGTATGTATATATATATATATATTACCCTGTATGTATGAATTTATTTGTATAATATGCTTCCAATTTGGACTTAAAGGGTTGGTTGGAGATGGCGTGATCCTACGTCATGCAGCCTTCATATCGCAACCCTCTGTGCATGTATATTCATGTTTATGGGGTGACTTCTTATCTGGCAGTGTTTTCGGCACCGGGTGATAATCTCATGTTCTCCACAAGTAACCACGCGACTATATTACGTTGAACTTCTTTTTTATGGTTCATAATTTACTTTCACGGCCGATCAGCATATTTT